>CAUYQU010091291.1:0-16735 GCA_963574635.1 Cheracebus regulus
CAAATAATAATAATAATAACAGTGTTATACAGGTAGTAATTTAAAGCCATAGGTTGGATGGCCTTTAGTTTATCTCAAAATGGTAACTAGAAAGTCCAGGTCCAAACAATGGTTTGAAGCTACCAATTCATTTAAAATGAAAATTCCTTTCCCCTGTCCCAGTTCAGCCCATTATAGAGGGGCACTTCAGTTTGGAGGGGGGTGATGACTTTGTTTCCTTTCCCACTTCCTTCTTTCGTAGACGGACAGCTGCTCTTTCTGACCTCTCCCAGATTAAGGGGGAAGGAATGGAAGTGAGAGGAGAGGGAAAGGAAAATTCTTACTTGACTGGTATTTCATAAGAGGGTTTCGTGTTCTTTGGGCCCAGCAGATGTTTAAAGCTGATTCTGTGTATGTGTTGTGGGTTCTTCACATATACCACCTCCATCGCTGGAGGCACCTCTCCACAGCTCCCTTGAGTAGTGATGCAACCTCCTCCATCTTTCTTGCTTCTTCTCAGCTCCTATTGCTCCACACATACAGATTTGATATGAGATTCACAGATTAGTAACTAGGGTAGTACATGGAATACATTCATGGGAGGACTGATTAAATAAACTCATATGTGCAAGTGTGTTTTATAAACTCTAGACTACAATAAAATTGCTAGTTTCAGCAAATGGCTAAGAATGTTTGTTCTAGTGTCAAACCAGCAATGCAACTTGTGTATGTTACTTAAACTGTCTGTGCCTCAAGTTTCCTGAGCTCTAAAATAAGGATAATTAAAGTATGAGGACCCAGTGGATAACACAAGAAAGCACTTAGACCAGTGCCTGACCCATGGTCACTGCGTCATAAATAGTAACTGTTGTTCTACCACTTTTACCATGATCACACATTCTTTCACTGCCATTGGCTAGTTTAGAGAAGCTTGAAAATCAACTAGCAGGAGGACAGCCATTTAACCACTGACTCTGACAAGGATGGAACTGGATTCTCAAGAAGGCATAAACAAAGTGCTATACAAACATTCAGTATTACCCCCAGGTAAGGATTTGGGAGCTGACAGATCTGATTCACTGAGAAGATGACATTCTACCCTGCATGAACCAAGGAGTGGGCAAAGAGAAGAAAAATAGCTTTGAAAGGTATTTCTTAGTACCACGGACAGGGACTGGTTAACACTGGGTTTGGGAAATGGAAGTAGGGAAAGATTCCTGGGATTATGCCTGTGTGGCAGAGAAAGAGAACACTGAGGAATCCAGATTCCTGGGGGGAAGAAAAGAGGTAAGGACACAGCTGACTGGACAAAAAGGAGACCTGGACATAGAGGGGCCTAGAAACAGTCCACTGTAACCAGAGACACTTAGGCCAGCAAGACCCAAGAGAGAGGGTCTGATTTGGGAAACAAACTGTGTGGAGGGTCTGAGAACACCACTCTCCAAGATTCCAGGATTTTCTGGGATTATAAAAGGGATAACCTCAGGCTACACAGTGGACCTAGAGATGGTCACTGCTGGGAGCAATTCATTGTAATTCCAGATACTTTTATTATTTTTACATTTTTGATTTCTTTCTTTCCTTCTTTCTAATGATCCTCTTCCTTTCTTCATTTTTTTCTTTCTTCTTTTCTTTCCTTTTAGAGAAAGGTCTTGTTCTGCTACCTGGGCTGGAGTGCAGTGGTGTGATTATAGCTCACTATAACCTTGAGCTCCTGGGCTCAAGCTATCCTCTGGCCTCAGCTTCCCAAGCAGCTGGGATGTTAGGTGCACATAACCACATCTGGCTGTTTTTTGTTTGTTTGTTTGTTTGTTTTTGTTTTATAGAGACAGGGGTCTTGCTATATTGCCCAGGCTGGTCTCAAATTCCTGGCTTCAAGTAATCCTCCCACCTCAACCTCCCAAAGTGTTAGGATTACAGGCATGAGCCACCATGTCCAGCCCTTATTTGCCTTTTAGCCACGTGTGATGCACCTAAAGAAGAGATTAGATGGTCCTAAATGAATGTTTCATTGTACAATGAACTTCTACCTGGAAAGACTCAGGGAACCCTCAGACCAAGGACCAAGGCGTGAGAACACAGGGGATTCTGAGGGAGACTGCAGACATACAGCACTCCTAATCTGGTCAGTGGGAGAAATTCATGCCTGTAGGTAGAGTGAGGACCACTTGGTCCTGAGTACATCTGAATGTCCAGGGTATATTTAGAAATTGACATCTGTCAGAATTCAGTCAGCAAGTGATAAAGGTGAGTTATCTAAGAAAGCTTTATACAACTGGGTAATCAAATTCAGAGAAAGGACAGTTGACCCACTAGCTCAGAACTTCAATGTCTTCCCCAATGAAATGGAGGAGTATTGCCTGCCTCAGAGTGATTTGCAGAACAGAGAAAATATATGTATGATACCTAGAACATTGTAGCTGGTCAATATATTATCATTTCACTTCTGTGGTCCTTAGGAAAGTTGGTATAAGAAAAAAGACAAGGGCTGGGTGTAGTGCTCATGCCTGTAATCCCAGCACTTTGGGAAGCCAAGTCAGGTGGATCACAAGGTCAAGAGATTGAGACCATCCTGGCCAACATGATGAAACTTCGTCTCTACTAAAAATACAAAAATTAGCTGGGTGTGGTGGCATGCGCCTGTGGTCCCAGCTACTCGGGAGGCTGAGGCAGGAGAATTGCTTGAACCTGGGAGGCGGAGGTTGTGGTAAGCCGAGATCACACCACTGCTCTTCAGCCTGGTGCCTGGAGACAGAGCGAGACTCTGTATTTAAAAAAAAAAAAAAAAAAGGGAAAAAGACGAGGAGCTAAACTATGACAAGGAGCAGGGAGTTATGGACTGAAGAGATCTGATCAAGCTGGAATTAAGTGATGAGGATTTTTTTTTAATTAGCTAATTATGGAAAAGGGGGAACTCAAATGTAGAGTTATAATCATGGCCTATACAATTTCTCCATGAGATAACACCTTCATTTTATGCATTTATTATTCCTACTGTGAAATTGGTTGCTTTTATTGAAAGTTATGACATTTTTACTCTACTTATTCCTCTGAGTTACTGACATAAATGGTTCCTTGAAGTCCAGACTTGCTTAACAAGTATTTACAAAATTCCTGGCACATTTTATTACTTTGGACAGCAAAACAAGAGGTAGTGGCTCTCAACCTTCACTGTGCATAAAAACCTACTGGGGTGCCTGGTAAAGGTGAGATTTCTAGGCTCTATTCCAGGATACTGCGGCGGCTGGGGGCAGGGGGTACGGCATGAACCCCAGAATCTCACATCATTTCACAAAGCATCCCAGACTCCAGGTGATTCTCACGTAAGTGGTCCCAGAAGAACCCTTTGAAAAATCTTAACCTAAGAAATGAAAGATATTTGTAGCTGAGTGTGTGAATATGTAAATAGGATTAAAAACAAATCCTTAAAATCATTTTTCAGAGGCAGAAAAATAATACTACCTGAAATTTAAAATACTGCATTTTGGAAACAAAATTTTGCCACTTTATTATGGCTTGTGAGGTATATTTTCTTTCTCTTTCTTTCTCTCTCTCTCTCTCTCTCTCTCTCTCTCTCTCTCTTTCTTTCAACAGGGTCTTGCTCTGTGGCCAGACTGGAGTTTAGTGGAGCAATCTTGGCTCACTGCAACCTCCACCTCCTGGGTTTAAGCAATTCTTCTGCCTCAGCCTCCTGCGTAGCTGAAACTACAGGCACTTGCCACCACTTCCAGCTAATTTTTTTTTTTAAATATTTTTAGTAGAGACAGGGTTTCACCATGTGCGCCGGGATACTAGTCTCGATCTCTTGACCTCATGATCTGCCCACCTCAGCCTCCCAAAGTGCTGGGATTACAGAAGTGAGCCACCATGGCTGGCCTTTTTTTTTTTTTTTAAGATGGAGTCTTGCTCTGTCTCCCAGGCTGGAGTGCAGTGGTGCAGTCTCAGCTCACTACAACCTCAGCCTCCCGAGTTCAAGCGATTCTCCTGCCTCAGCCTCCCAAGTAGTTGGTATTACAGGTGTGCACCACCTGTAATACCACTGGCTAATTTTTGTATTTTTTGTAGAGACAGGGTTTCGCCATGTTGGCCAGGCTGGTCTTGAACTCCTGATCTCAGGTGATCCACCTGCCTCAGCCTCCCAAAGTGCTGGGATTACAGGCATGAGCCATCGCTCCTGGCCTAGCAATAAATTCTTTATGTTATTTTCCTCTGAATCTTTCTTATTCAATGCTTTTCTTTGCCATTTTCAATGCAATGGAAAGAATTTCTGCCCCAATCCATAAACCTCTTATTTATGACTGCTTTTTATCCAACATAGGTAAACAAGATTTCTTATCTTTCTCTCAGACTATGTTTCCCTGAGAATCTTGCAAGGTTCTGTGTTTGGGTCATTGCTTCAAGTGGATAGCTTGGTTCTGATTAACTAAATTCTGCTACCTCTTATTCTCATTGAGTTATCTGGGTTTTGGAAAAATAATGTCCTTGAAGACAGACTTTACCTGCATAAGAATCATCTGGAAAATTGGGTTTATGAAAAGTCCTCTCATGGCATTTGCTCATGGCATGGTGACAAGTTGGCCTTGGGTTCTAGTAAAGAAAGCCATTGCCTTTTCTCCTTAAGAACTGGTAGATGGTTGTCTAGCTCTTTTCCCAACCAGTGTAGAGTCTAGAAATATGCCTCACCAGCTGAAATCCTAGGATACATAGAGATGAAGAATCTGCAAGTGCTAGATTGGGAAAAACACTAGACATGTAGTCTGGACACCTGTATTCTCAAGAACATTCCGTGACTAACCTGACTCATATGCCCAACACAGGAAACCCAAATAGGTAGCGTGGGTGTTAGATGATTGCTAAATATGAATTTTATTCCATTTGTGGTCTGAAATGTGTCTTCAGAATAAGATGGTAGGATTTGACTTTAGCATAGACATGGACTGAAAGTAACTACCATTGTGAGTCAGGCAGCCTAAGAAGCCTCCACACCATAACTGTAATTACAATCAGCATACACTCTTCTCACATATGTGGCAACTATCTGGAATTAGAGAGGATGCTGTGATACTCTTTCTGTATGATGGGCACCAATATTGTCAATATAGCAATGCCAGCTATAAAAATAAATGAGATTTGGTTGATGTTTTCCAAGAAATCAGAGTGTGGAAGAAGAGATCCCCTTATACACACCTATACTGCTACAATTGGTCTAAGTTTTGCCAGCATGTAAACACAGAGATGGGACAAAGAGAGGGGAGGATCTCATACAAAGCATGTATGTGGTGGTGAGTATATCAGAAAAGGTGTCTTGAAATACTTGGAATTTGAACTGATGCCTACAATTTTCCAAGCATGTACCCTCTATCACTTTTACTAGACACATCAATTTTTGTAATTTGGCAAGGAAAGATACAGAGAATATGAACAGATGGAAATGGGAAAGGAGGGAATTCATAGTAGCATTGTTAATAAAAGCATAGAGGTAATTTAGGGAATGGTGATCAGTATGTAAGTTAGTTTCTTTCCTTGTACTACACCAAGCATTTTGTCATTGATATGGTTTGGCTGTGTTCCCACCCAAATCTCATCTTTAATTCCCATGTGTTGTGGGAGGGACCCAGTGGGAAGTAATTGAATCATGGGGGCAAGTCTTTCCCATGCTGTTCTCATGATAGTAAGTCTCACAAGATCTGATGGTTTTAAAAAGAGGAGTTCCCCTGTACAAGTTCTCTCTTTTCCCCTGATGCCATCCATGTAAGACATGACTTACTCCTTCTTGTCTTCCACCATGATTGTGAGACTTCCCCAGCCACGTGGAACTGTAAGTCCAATTAGGCCTCTTTCTTTTGTAAATTGACCACTCTTGGGTATGCCTTTATCAACAGCTTGAAAATGGACTGGTCATAGTTGCAAGATTCTTCTTAAGAAGGCTCTAAAGGCGAGGCACAGTGACTCATGCCTGTAGTCCCAGCACTTTGGGAGACCAAGGCAAGAGGATTTCTTGAGTCCAGGAGTTTGAGGCCAGGAGTTCAAGACTAGCTGGGCAACATAGCAAAACCCCATCTCCACAAAAAATTAAAAATTAATCAGGCACAGTGGCACATGTCTGTAGTCACACCTACTTGGGAGGCTAGTGTGGGAGAATTGCTTCACTGCAGAAGCTCAAGGCCGCAGCGAGCCAGGATTGCACCATTACACTCCAGCCTAGGCAACAGAGCAAGACCTTGTCTCTAAAAAACTTTTATTTTTTAAAAAAGAAGGCTCATAAGGCTGGAGTGCCTGAAACAATGAGCAGTATCTATAGTGGCCTTGAAGTGATAGGGGTTGGCATTGCTTTTGTGAGATTATTTGGAATGAACTCTTCAATATGGCCAAGTCTTGTGCAGGTCAGCCATGTCAGCCCAGCAGGAGAAGCCAAAAAGGCAATGTCTTACCCTCCCAACGTTCCTCCCCAGAATGTGTCCAATCCTTCAGGGTCAGAAAACATTGGTAAAAACAACAGGGAAATATATCAAAGAGAAGTGTGGAAGTAAGAGGAAAGACAGAAGCAGTGGAAAGCACCTCCTTCTCTGGTGTAGCACTTTTGCCTGCAAAAGACCCAAATTGGAGGTAGGGAAGATAGTTCATCTTTAAATTAATATTTTGTTCCTCACACAAAAATCCAATTCTAAATTTTTTATAGGCTTGATATGGATGATGGATTAAGAGGCGGTAATTGGTTATCCAAAAACCTCACATTTAAATTCTACATTTCACCTTGTACCTCTTTTGAAATGTGGTATCTATAGTGTCTTTTTTTTTTTTTTTGCATTTTTTAGTAGAAACGTGGTATCATCATGTTGGTCAGGCTGGTCTTGAACTCCTGGCCTCAAGTGATCCACCCACTTCAGCCTCCTAAAGTGCTAGGATTACAGTTGTGAGCCATCATGCCCAGCCTAGTGTCTTGATATTTCAATTAAAACTCCTGTTTCAACATCCTGTTATACATATGAGAGAATAATTATATCAACTTCAGAAGCTCTGAAGAGGTCAGTGAGAGGAGAGATGTAGGTTTGATCCTCTAGGTATATCTTTAAAAATGTATTTATTTTAAAGACAAATGGGAAGAAAATATAACAAAGTTTTAATATATGCTTCATTTTAGAGATGTGTGTATGATGCTTATTATATGATCTTATGGCCTGTGTGTCTTGGTTTACAAACTTCTCATTAACATACCCCACATCCTCATTCTTTGTGACATCAATTATTCACGTAGGTAGTCAACCCAACCAACTGACCTTTCCATTGTTTTTAACTTTTTGTTCTGAATTAATTACAGATTAATCAGAATTTTCAAAACTAGTACAGAGAGTTCCTGCGTAGCCTACACCCAGCCTACACCAATGATGATACATTGCATAAATATAGTATATTATCAGGCAATTGACATTGGTGCAATAAAATTATCTATACCATAGCTAAACATTTGATATCACCAGTTTTTTATACACTCATTTTTTTTTGGTTGGGGTTTTCCCTTTGTGTATCATTCTATGACATTTTATTACATTATAGATTAACATAACTACCACTACATTCAGGATATTGAACTGTTACTTCACCACAAAAGAACTCTCTTAGGTTACACATTATAGTCACACCCAAATCCATCCCTCTTCCCAAATTCCTGGCAACCACTTACTTGTTCTTCATCTCTATAATTTTGTCATTTCAAAACTGTTATAAAATGGAATCACATGGTATATAACCTTTTTGAGTTTGGCTTTCTTCACTTACCATAATGCCCTCAAGATCTATCCAAGTTGTTACAGCAAGTAGCTTGTTGTTGATTTTCTTAAATTGTTAAGTAAAATTCCATTTTCTAGATGTATTATAGGTTCTTTCACTATTCACAAGTGGAAAGGCATTTGGATTGTTTCTAGTTTGGCTATTATAAATAAAGCTGTTTGTATTAGTCTGTTCTCACACTGCTGATAAAGACATACCTGAGACTGGGCAATTTACCAAAGGAAGAGGTGTAATTGGACATAGAAGAGGTGTAATTCCACATAGCTGGGGAGGCCTCATGATCATGGCGGAAGGCAAGGAGGAGCAAGTCACATCTAACGTGGATGGTGGAAGGCAAAGAGAGAACTTGTGCAGGCAAACTCCCATCATTTTAAAGCCATCAGATCTCATGAGACTTATTCATTATCACAAGAACAGCATGGGAAAGACCCACCCCCATAATTCAATCACCTCCCACCAGGTCCCTCCCTTAATACGTGGGAATTGTGAGAGTTACAATTCAAGATGAGAGTTGGGTGAGGACACAGCCAAACCATATCATTTCCCCCCTGACCCCTCCCAAATCTCATATCCTCACATTTTAAAACCAATCACGCCTTCCCAACAGTCCTCCAGAGACTTAACTCATTTCAGCACTAACTCAAAAGTCCACAGTCCAACGTCTCATCTGAGAAAAGGCAAGTCCTTTTCACCTATGAGCCTGTAAAATCAAAAGCAAGTTAGTTACTTACTAGATACAATCAGGGATCAGGCACTGGGTAAATACAGCCATTTCAAATGGGAGAAATTGGTCAAACAACGGGGCTACAGGCTCCATGCAAGTCTGAAATCCATCAGGGCAGCCAAATCTTAAAGCTCCAAAATGATCTCCTTTGACTCCATGTCTCACATCTGGGTCACAATGATGCAAGAGGTGGGCTCCCATGGTCTTGAGCAGTTCTGCCCCTGTGGCCTTACAGGGTACAGCCTCTCTTCCAGCTGCTTTCACGGGCTGGGGTTGAGTGTCTGCAGCTTTTCCAGATATACGGTGCAAACTGTCATTGGATCTACCATTCTGGGGTCTGGAGGACAGCAGCCCTCTTCTCACAGCTCCACTAGGCAGTGCTCCAATAGGGACTCTGTGTTGGGGTTCTGACCCCACATTTCCCTTCCACACTGCTCCAACAGAGTTTCTCCATGAGAGCCCCACCACTACAGCAAACTTCTCTCTGGCCATCCAAGCATCTCCATACATCCTCTGAAATCTAGGTGGAGGTTCCCAAGCCCCAGTTCTTGACTTCTGTGCACTGGCAGGCTCAACACCATGTGGAAGGCTTGAGGCTTGCACCCTCTGAAGCCATGGCTTAAGCTCTACCATGGCCCCTTTCAGCCATGGCTGGAGCAGCTTGTACATAAGCACCAAGTCCCAAGGCAGCACACAGCATGGAGGACCCTGGGCCCAGCCCACGAAACCATTTTCTCCCAGGCCTCTGGGCCTGTGATGGGAAGGGCTGATGTGTAGACCTCTGACATGCCCTGGAGACACCTTCTCTATTGTCTTGGGGATTGACATTCAACTCCTCATTACTTATGCAAATTTCAGCAGCAGGCTTATACTGCTCCTCAGAAAATGGGTTTGTCTTTTCCATCACATTATCAGGCTGCAAATTTTCCAAACTTTTATGCTCTGCTTCCCTTATAAAACTGAATGCCTTTAACAGCACCCAATTCATCTCTTAAATGCTTTGCTGCTTAGAAATTTCTTCTGCCAGATACCCTAAATCATCTCTCTCAAGTTCAAAGTTCCACAAATCTCTAGGGCAGGGGCAAAATGCCACCAGTCTCTTTGCTAAAACATAATACGAGTTACCTTTGCTCCAGTTTCACCTTAAATTCACCTTTACTTGAAATGGCAATTGAGATTGAATAATTTTTATTTTATTCTTTAAATTCATTGATTCTTCTATTCCCTCCATTCTTCTATTGAACCATTCACTGATTTTTTGTATTCTAGGATTGTATTTTTTTCAGTTATAAAGTTTTTATTTGGTTTTTAGATTTTATACATCTTTGCTGGAACTTTCTATTACTTTGCTGAGACCTATTTTTTTTTTAAATTTATTTCAAGTATGTGTGTAATTGTTCACTGAAGCATTTGTATAAAGGCTGCTTTAAATTCCTTGTCAGGTAATTCCAACATATGTGTCACCTTGTTGTTGCATCTAGAGATTGTCTTTTGTCTTATCAATTGAGATTTTTGTAGTTCTTTGTATAGGAGTGGCATTCATATATATTCTAGATACTTTGAGGACTATGAGGTATGGAATCTTATTCCAATCTGTTGTTTTAGCAGGCCTTCTCTAAAACTGTTCTTGTAAGGGAACAGAATCACTGTCTCACTCCTGCCAGCTAGGGTGGAAACCCAGCCTCCTCACATACCTTCAGGACACAATGGGGTTGGAAGAATTCATCACCTCTTAGCTGTGGTGAATATCCTTACTCCCCGTAAGCCTTTGCTGAAACCCTGTGTGGAGGCTGGGCATCTGTTAGAGCTGGAAGAAAATGGAAGTCTAGGCTTCCCACTTGATCCTTGCTGATGTAGGGGAAGTCAGACCACAGAATTTTTCACTGGTGTTTGACTGGAGTGGGACAATTATGACCAAAATGTTTTCTGTCTTATTAGCCTACTCCTTTGCTTGTCCTTTGCTTTTAGAGAAGCTCTGCTCAAACAGCAGATTTGAATAAGATTCCATAGCTCATAGTCTAAAAATAGCATTTCAGTGCCAAAAGGAAGATTTTTTTCACTCACATCATTGTGATATTCACATAAACCAGCATTTACTATGCGTGAATTTCCTCATTAGAACATGGCCAAAGAACTGGCACCACTGTGATGGATGTACTTCTGCCCTAGGCCTTCTCTTGAAGGATTAAGCCCTCTATGCAGAGTACATGGTCACAATGTACTTAGAAGATGGAGATGGATTCCTTAAAAACTTCCTTTCTATCAGCTCCTTTCTTCAGCCCTCGCCACTCTTAAGGAAGGGAGCACTTTATATCTCAGGCTCGTTTTTCATGTCTGAAGTGAATAGCAAATCTTTTGGTATTTTCTTCAACCTGAGGCCTCACACCTTTATTATTTTTGAATTTTTTAGCTTGTGGTTAGCATACATACCTTAACTTTCACCAATATAAATTTCTTAGCATGTTGATATTCATTTAATCATTTTAATGGAAAGGAGTATAGTTAAATATATAGACTCAAAATATAAGTCTCTATGAAATATTTAGTTCTAATTCTTATTTAACCTTCTCAACTTTGGTTTTCAATTTATTTCTCTATCACACTGTACAAATGTCACTGTAATATTTTTGGTGATAGTGTCGAGACAGAGGGGGAGACATACCACAGAGAGAAACTACTCAATTTCAAATGGCTGATTTTTGGAGTAAAATATCATGTGATTCCCATATATTCTTTATGAGCCAGCTAATGTTTAGAGTATGCATTCTAATATTGTCATCTTGCTTCTCTTTCCAATTTGGGCCCATTCTGTCTTCAATTTCATCTTTTGCCGTTTTACCCTAAGTTCAAGCCACTCTGAAATTGCTGGTTATCTGAATTATTCCATGCACTTCGTACCTTTGCATATCGTGCAGGCATTTTTTGCTAAAATGTCTTCTTTCATTTCCTGTGTGTTAAAACGTTCATCAAGTTAAAGCTGAAATATTACTCATTTAAGATACCATTTCATCTTCTGTGAGCAAAGTCACCCACTTTTTCCTTTAGACATCAATGTACGTTGGTCACACCAAGAAAGCACTTTTGTTAAACTATCAGTATTTAATTTGTAGTGTATGAAATTCTCACGTATGCTCAGCTTTCATGTACAGTCAGTGGTACCACAGTACTTGGCCAGTAGACATGGTTGAATGAATAAAATAAATGAAGTATGTGAGGCCACTTATAGTCACATTAATTAGAATAATCTACAGCTATAATTTCATTAGATATCCATTGTAAGTTACTAATTAAGCACATTTGTAACAATTATGTATCATTTGGCATGACTAAAATTAGGCAAAATGGATGTTTATTACAGTGTTACTGCTACTCTGCTCCTCATTAAAAAAATACTTTTCAATATTTTTTCCTTTTCCATATCTAGGCCTCTTTGGAACCAATTACAGTATCCAATAATGTTTTTAAAGGATGGAACTAAGAAGTTTTAATAAAACAAAGGGCTTTTGTCTTACCATTCCATCTCCGCATTTTGTTCCTGAAGCCACCAGGCCAGCATCTCTAGAATCATGGTATAAAAAAATGGTTTTGCATTTGACAGTAACATTCTGCTGGGGATCAGTAAGGTGATAGGTCTTGTCTTCTCCAAGGACAGAGGAATGGTCCCCTCCAGTGCAGTAGACCTTTCCACATCTGACATCTCTGAAGGAAAGGGAGAATATTCACACTTAGAATTAAAAACACAACTTTTGAGACTAGACTGGCAATGAAGCTGCCTGGCCACTTTTTTTTCTAGAGCCAGGTTTGTCAGCAAGTTAAGGAGGTTGGGATGGGCAGAGAAAACCACTGGGCAAAGTCTTGGTCCAGGGAACTGAGATGAGTTGGTAAAAAATATAAAATGATCGCATTTCTTTTGGAATTCCATGTGAACCTCACTAATGAATGTTGGCTTAAGTTTACAGAAGATATTCCATATTAGTAATTTGAATTAGCATCATTTTAATCAAGACACCAAGATTTCTTTCTTGTTCCCTGCTCCCCTCTTCTCCCGATCTCAGTAAAAAGAGGTTAACAGCTCTCTGAACAGGAGCCATTCTGATTTTGGAAAAGCGCTGTAAGAAGGCAAATTACTTTTTTTTCCATAGGGCACTTACTTCTCTTCACAGGGAAGAAATCTATTTTCCTTGTTTTTGCAGTATCTAAATTTATTTCCTTTTGTATTCATCTTGTAGCAGATAACATGACTTTCTATTGCCTCTGGGGTAAAACATGGTACAAAAGTAAAACAATAAAAGCATGAATATCATGAATCATAAAAGACCTTAATTTTCTAATGTAAGTAAACTTTCAGAATCATGTCATAGTGAAGTAGAATGTAATTAATTATTTTAAAACTATCTTCCTGTTGCCTTAGGATAACATTTTAGGCTAGAGCTAGAAAACAGTAACAAATGTACAGAGCTCACATACTGAGATAGTCAATTAATATTAGATGTAATATCAACTAATATTGGAGGTAATAGCCAGAGAAATGCTAAGTAATATCTTAGAATAATGCCAGAAATGGTATTATCTCTGATCTTGACCCAATTCCTACAGGGAAATAACAGAAATATAGGCCATCATCTGTGTGAATCATTCACTGTGATTGTCTCTCACCATCATCAAATAATTTGGAGCATTGATCCCCACGAGTGGGACACTTCCCCATGAAGCAGTAGCCTTCTGAGTTCTTGCAAGGAAATCCATTGACTCTGAACTGGTCTGTAGGACATGCAGGCGAGTGGCCAGTGCACATTTCAGGAAAATCACATTCATCTTTCGCTGGTCTGCATATGGACCCTGCTTTTTTAATCTGTTGAGAAAAACAAAAAGACTCCTGGATACATTTAGGTAGGTAAGGTTTTGTAAGTAGGCAGAAAGTTGACGTATTTATCTTAAAACGTTTTTAAGAATAGATCATAAATTCCTTCTCCATTCCACCAAGAATCATTATCATTTGTAAATGTGTTGGCACTCATGTGATTTTAGGAATGACAGAATGATGTTTTTGAAATTTGGTATTAGAACAGCCTTAGATAGAGTTGGGATGTACATCAGATGAAGAAATGGGCAGGTGTTCTTATTTTTCTTGTCTTTTATTTGCCCCAAGGGATCCAGTACCCAACCTGCCTACCCCTTACCCACCTCGAACTGGGAACCCCTGCCTATGATGAGGAAATCTCCAGTCCTAATGAATCAAATTCCTGCATATGAGCTGGAAAAAAATACCCCTGCTTTCACTGCTGGAGGGTACTGCATAGAGATAATCTCTCATTCAGCCATTCAATATGAATTTAATTATGCTGGGTTCTGGATGAATCTGAAGATGCATAAGACATTTTTATTTTCTTTGCGAGTTTGCAACATATTGGGTGAAAGACGCGGCAATAAACCAACCCCAGGACAGAGCCATTGGGGTATCTGGTTGTCTTCCTTAGGAACGTTTCTCTACTTACTAGCCACTACCACTTTGCAATCCTAATATAACCTCCTTTCCCTTTTAGCTCATGCTTGGAAGTTTACCTATCCTCTCAGCTAAGGTTAAACAGATTGGTGATTACTTACAAAGGAGCAAGGGAAGAGTTGGTCATTTGACTTCCCTCCTAAAACTCCAATTGCTACTTGAAGTTTCTCCACTCCCCAGGCCATAGCACAGCCCAATGTTCAGATGCTGGAGCATCTCACAAGAATCTCTGTTGGGTACTTGCAAGCCTAGCTTCATTCTGGAATCAGTAGTGCAGGATTCTCCAATGGTTAGCTAACTCTTGGATCCTACATATTCTTAAACTGAAAAAAACACTTCTCCTGGCAATGCAAACCTTGTCACAACCTTACCTGACAAGAGTCACAGCATTCTCCTTCTGCACAAGTAAATCCTGGCTTCAGTACACATGTGTGTGCATCACAGCAAGGATTAGTACACTCCTGGCCATAATCACAAAAGAAAGATGAGAAGTTGGTATGTACTTTGACTCCTGTTTGAAGAATTAATTAGTTGTGCTTCTGTGTAATCTGGTAGAGTTAAATACTAATGCATGATTGTTGGCTATGGTGTATATATAAAGATTACTATTTGGAACTGCTGTTTGGGACTTTCACTGTGTCTCCTTCTCTCGTGCTATTCGGTACACTACATGTAATGGATTCTCATTAACAGAATTAGGGAGTCCAATGTTTGTAATCTTCCACTATCCTAATGATCTCCATTTCCTTGAAGGGTCTTACAGCTTCCCTGTACTGAAGTGTGATGTGAGACAGTTCAGCTGCTGATGATCTGATTTTACCTTTTGCTCAAGCTGCCAGGTGTTTCTGGCTCACTTTTATTTTTTGATGTATCATTAAATAGCATCAAAACGGTAACTTATGCCCTGTTTTCTCAAACAAAATTAAAACCTCGAAGAAAATGGAGTCTGGCTAGATAAGGTACCTCACATGTAAGAATGAATTCATGGAACCATTCCAAAGAATGCATATAAACTGGAGGATTTGTTTCCAAAATTAAGCACCTCTTTACATTTAAGCTGAGATATTTGAAGACATTCTTATGCCCTTTGGACAGGTCACTGTCCCCAGTCTGATTATGGAGTCTCTAGCTAGTCCTATTAGACCTCTTTGAATTGTGCATTATCTAGACTGTAGATATAAAAATTGTGGTCTTCTGGCCGGCAACATCAGTGCAACCTTGCAGCTAGCTAGGTATGCAAAATCTCAGCACCACTCCAAACTTACTGAATCTGAGTCCATATTTTAACAGTGTCCCCTGGTGATTCATCTGTACTTATTAATTTGAGAGGCAGTTCTCTAGCACACACATCTATGTGATAAGCTCTTGAAACAAATAGCTTCTATGTTGGGGAAAAGCGTATCAAGAATTACTTTTAAATTTGCCTCAAGGGCTTTTCCTAAATGCTCCAGAGACCACAACTACAATAAATACATGAAACAGTAGAACGTTTCTGCCCTATTAAGAAAGAGTTTTCTAATACAGTTGGACCTGTCCAGCTGTGATGCAGGTTAGCCTCATAAGTTAGTAAATAAAACTTGATTGGGTAAGAGATTTTGTAGAGCAGATTCCAACTGTGCATGAGAGATCAGACTTAAGGACACTTATGGGCCATCTCACAAGCAGAACCAATTACACATAAACAGGAAAGGTGATGCTGCTAGTTTGCAGCAAAGTCACTACCCATGATTCATGACTTCATAAGAAGCCTTGGAATGAGGCTGCACCATTACTTTGTTTTATAAAATAAAAATGGCAGGCAAAATTTTTAAAAGCTCTACAAAGAACACTGTGGTTGAATTGATTGATGGCCACATTCTGCCTAGGTTCTACCTAGTCATAAACTTTGCGATTTAAAGATTACATCGTTTGTAAATACCTGACCAGTGCCACAGTCACACTCTTCACCCTCATCCACCTTCTTGTTTCCACAATATTGGAAACCATCGAAATTGTAAGGAAATGGAATGTTGAACATGCATGTTGGCTTGTAATCCTTCAGGTATTGCTGGTATTGGTTTTGGCTGCATTTACTGAATTTCAGTGCAGGAATGCTAAAGATAGAATGAGGTGAAATAAAGATTAATCATATCCATGCATAGTGGTACAGCAGCTGTGAGCATTTTATGAAGTATTTAGAAAGAATCAATGTAAATGTAAGTAACTGAGTTCTTTATTATAGAAAATACCTTCTCAAAACACAGCTAACCCATGCTATGTTAGTAAAACTATCTTGGCTGTACATCTTACAGCAAATCCTTCTTGAAGCCCACATTACAGCCTGATTTTCTGTGTTTACTGCTTCTATATCCTCTTTAATTTGGTCCTCTTGAAATAACCTATGTACTTGTTTTCCATCCCTACTAGATTACAAGCATCTCAAAGCAATAATTGTATCATGTGCTATTTAAAAACAAAGCAAAACGCTAGTTAACACAGTGCCTGGCACAAAGTGGTTCTCTGTAAATTTAAGACAAACGGTATATTTAATAATATGCATATCCATAAGAATGTGATATACTTCTTTTTTTTTAGAGAAAGAAAAGGAGAAAGAAAGAAATAGCAAAAGAAAGAAAAAAAAGAATGAAAGAGAGAAAGAAAGTGGAAGAGAAAGAGGGAGAGAGAATGGGATTCTTGTTTTATTGCCCAGACTAGAATGCAGTCTAAAAATGGGTATTAAAAACCACTTTTATGCCAATAAT
>CAUYQU010091292.1:0-16562 GCA_963574635.1 Cheracebus regulus
TTCATTTTTTTCTTTCTTTTGAAGTTTCTTTCTTTCTCCTTTTCTCTCTTTTTCTAAAATCTCTTCCTCTTTCTTTCTCTTTCATTTTTTCTTTCTTTTGCTGTTTCTTTCTTTCTCTTTTTCTAAAATCTAAAAAAAAAAAAAAAAAAAAAAAAAAGAACTTATCAAAAAATTTAAATTGCAGTACATGCTATGGGAGAAACAGGTGGAGACCAAGACAGAGGAGGATCGAGTGTGCAGAGGGCTGGGATGGAAATGCTTTAGAAGGAAGGTCAGGGAAGGTGTCTGTTGATAGGTGTGGCATGGCTTAGAACAAAGCACGGGAGCTTCCAGGAAGTGGACCCTGGAGAGGCACTGGATAGGAAAGAGCATGGTGGGCTCAGTGCTGAGGAATCAGT
Organism: Cheracebus regulus; assembly: GCA_963574635.1. Lineage (NCBI taxonomy): Eukaryota > Metazoa > Chordata > Mammalia > Primates > Pitheciidae > Cheracebus > Cheracebus regulus. Next base: position 399 of record CAUYQU010091292.1, read on the forward strand.
CACATGCACAGGTGCTGGGAGTCTCTGCGGGTGTGGTGGGTACCCACTGAATGGAGCTGAGCAAGTGTGCAAAACTATCCAGTCTGTAAGATTCAGAGACTGAGAACAGCACGGGGGTAGCCAGGGGCTAGCAGGGGCTGCGGGGAGCTGGCACCGAGTGGGCGCAGAGTTTCTGTCTGGGAAGATGAAAGAGTTCTGCAGATGGATGTTGGTGATGGTTTCACAACAATGTGAATGTTCTTACTGCCAACAACTTCTTTGACACAGTTAAAATGGTGTAATTTGTGTTTATTTTACCACCACAGTTTTAAAAAGGAAAAAAAAATAAAACCATCCAGTTGTCCCTGCCTACTCTGTGGAACTTGGAAAGAGGGTAGCCAGAGACAGGAGGGAGGCCCATTAAAAGCAGGGCTGCCCAGGAAGACACATGGGCACCCCTCTGCTAAAAGCTATTGTTTATCCAAAACCCAAATTTGCCTGTGTACCTCGAATTTCTTCTGTTCGCCAAACTGGACAACACCAGTTAAGAAGCAACTTTGGGGCACAATCGTGTGTGCCTGTAATCCCAGCTACTTGGGAGGCAGGAGAACTGCTTGAGCCCAGGAGCTCTGGGCTGCAGTGAGCTACACTAAGTTCGGAATCAATATGGTGACTCCTGGGAGCTGAGGATCTCTAGGTTGGTTAAGAGGGGTGAACCGGCCCAGGTCAGTTAGGAGTAGTGCTTAGGAGTAGTGGGATCGCGCCTGTGAATAGCCACTGCACACCATCCTGGACAACATAGCGAGATCCCGTCTCAAAAAAGAAAAAAAAAGCTGCAACTGCAATGGTGCAGATGAGAGACAATGGTGACCTGGCGGAGGGAGATCTATTTTGGAAGAAGAAATGAGAGGATTTGCTTAGAAGTGGGAGGGCTGGGCAGTGAGTGACCACTAACTGAGACAGCCGTGGCTCAGGGGGACCCTGTGTGGCCACCTCCCAGGGACTGGGGCCTGCCTAGGTGGAATGCTGCCTGTGCACGGGCTCTGAGGGTGGCACTGCGGCAGGGCCTCTGGAGGGCTGTCAGCTGCAGGCCTCCTCTCCAAGGTCTTGCTGTAGGGAGAGGATGAGGCCCGGAGGCAGCAGCTGCGGCAGCAGCTCTGTTGGGGTCTTCCGCACTAGGGCAGGCGGCCCTCGGGCAGCCCTGAGCCACTGTGGCAGCCCTCTGAGCCTTGTGCAGGGTGTCAGGCTGCTGCTGAGGCACAGAGGAGCTGCCTGTAATCCCAGCAGTTTGGGAGGCCAAGGCGGGTGGGCCACGATGTCAGGAGATCGAGACCATCCTGGCCAACATAATGAAACCCCGTCTTTAAAAAATAAAAAGAAAAAAAGAAACCATACCAAAGAGCCTAGACACACCATTTCCTGGGGTGTCACTGAATCAGGGTGAGATCTGCAGAGCTGTGCTGGGTGGAGGCCCAAGAACCGAACCTCAGTGAAACCTGGGGAAACGCATTCCAGGTGCCAAACTGACCTCGGAATACACATTCAAACCAAACCTGTCTCAACTCGGGGCAGGGACTACTTTTGGTGACTCAGTTTTAAAATGCTTCTCTTTGTGTTTCACAAAGCCCCAGGACCTGCATTGCTGCAGACACAAATGCTTCCAGCACGTGCTCCCGGAGTGGGTGAAGAACGCTGTGTTTCTACAGAAGTCTACAAAACCATATTTTTAAAAAGACCAATAATTTAAGTCCCTCTCTCAGTAATTTTATTTCCTTTTATTCCATCAAAGAAGAAAATCAATATGAACTCACTTTTAAAAATGAAAATGAGACTGGGTTCAGTGGCTCATGCCTGTAATCCATCAGCACTTTGGAACGCCAAGGCAGTCAGATCACCTGAAGTCGGAAGTTCAAGACCAGCCTGACCAACGTGGAGAAACCCCATCTCTACTAGAAATACAAAATTAGCTGGGCGTGGTGGTGCATGCCTGTAATCCTAGCTGCTCAGGACACTGAGGCAGGAGAATCGCTTGAACCGGGAAGGCGGAGGTGGTGGTGAGCCGAGATCGCACCATTGCATTCCAGCCTGGGCAACGAGAGCTAAACTCCGTTTCACAAAATAATGAGTGTGGGGTTTCATTTAAGTGCAAAGAGAAATGGTTTTTTCAAGAGTGTGCCGTGGTGAGCGGTCAGGGAGGCATACAGAGAAAAGCGGCAGCAGAGGAGAAAGCAAAAGAGGAAGAGGAATCAGCCAGGGCTAGGGAGGAGGCTGTGCAGGCAGAGAACAGGGTTCTAGGAATCAGGAAGATGGAGAGAGGCCGAGGCCTTGGCCTTCACCCAAACCATGCCACCGAGAAGGGTCCAGCCAGGTTCTCAAAGACTTCCCTGTCGCAAAGTCCAGTAACAGTTTCCCTGTTCTCTGACCGTGCGTCAGAACTCCGTGTCGCCTGCACTGCAACCCCACCTTCTCCTTACAGGCCTGCCTGGGGCTGTCCTCTGCCTCCTCCCACAATCTCTACGGGACCTCATCCAACCTCTATTTACATGACCATCTGCAGCGCCAGCCTCCCTGAAACCTCTAGCCCCAGACCTCTATACTAAAATGCCTGTCCACGCTAGCTGTCCATCTCTAGCTGATGTTTCATGGCACCTCAAACCCAGTCCAGCCAAACTAATTTCATCAGCCACCTCAGGCCCGCGCCCACGATGCCAGTCCTCAGCTGCCCCAGGCACATTCCCTCTCTATTTCTGTGTGCCTGTGATGGGGAGCACTGACCGTGCTCAGGCCCATCCTCCCTCCCTCATCCCTGGACTCTAGCTTTCATCCCTTCTAGTCATTTTGGTCTATGGTGGCCAGGGCAATTTTTAAAGCACAGGTCTCATTCTATCACATTCCTGCTGAAATGCTCAGTCGATCCCCATTATCCCCAGGCAACCCACATCAGTTTCATGATGCAGACCTCACACCTGCTTCAAGGGCAGCATCAGGAAGTCACTTGGTTGAGAGGTTTAATTATCTCCAACCTTGGGCTCAACTCCTGAAGGTGCCTTTTGGTTTTAGTGAGGGGTGGGGAGAAGGCTTGAGAATCTAGCTCTGAACTGAAAAAGCTTAGAGTAAGTACTGTGCGCTTCAGGGTGTACCCTTTAGAGACAAGCTCTGTTTGCGTTTGTTTTGTTTATTAGAGGCAGGGTCTTGCTCCGTCACCTAGGCTGGAGTGCAGTGAGTGTGATCATAGCTCACTTGCGCCTCAACTTCCCAGGTTCAAGCAATCCTGTCCTCCCAGCCTCCTGAGTAGCTGGGATTACAGGCAGGACCATCACGCCTAGCTAATTTTAATTTTTTTGTAGAGATGGGAGTCTCACTGTGTTGCCCAGGCTGGTCTCAAACTCCTGGCCACTTCAGCCTCCCAAAGTGCTGGGATTACCAGCATGAGCCACTGTGCCGAGCAGACATGAGCTCTGGGATAGAACGCAAACTCTCTCATTCCTTTTCCATCCCACCCTTCCTGGTCTCAGTTTTAAAAAACAAAACAAAAACAAAAACAGTAATAAAACAAAATCCTAGGAGCATGAAAAGCTGAGAACCCTGTGATTTTCCAATAGTCAAAACAGACCAATTTCTATAAAGAACACACCTTGGTGTGCTGGAGAGGAACAGAGAGAACATGAACACATACTACAGTAAATACAAAAAGCAGCCACTAATGACTAAAAGGCATGCTTTGACTAAAAGGGGAAAACTGTAAGTCCTGTTGAATCTATTTGCTGAGTATAAGCATTTGTAATTTTTGCAAATACATTTTTAAACCAGAGTTATCTATAAGACAGTTTACTTCTCCACAACTGAGTGGATATGTCTAGTTCCCTGGCCCCCCATTTTTTTTTTTCTGAGACAGAATCTCACTCTTGTCACCCAGGCTGGAGTGCAGTGGTGCGATCTTGGCTCACTGCAGCCTCTGCCTCCCAGGTTCAAGCGATTCTCCTGCCTCAGCCTCCCAAGTAGCTGGGATTACAGGTGAGCGGCACCATGCCTGGCTAATTTTTGTATTTTTAGTAGAGATGGGGTTTCACCATGTTGGCCAGGCTGGTCTCGAACTCCTGATCTCAGGTAATACACCCACCTCGGTCTCCCAATGTGCTGGGATTACAGGCGTGAGCCCCGGCGCCCGGCCTAGTTTCCTGAATGTCCATGTCTCTCAGAGTGCCCCCCAAGCTGTTCTCTCCATACACCCCCATTTGCACCCCCATGTGCTCCTTTTCTGTGCTCTTATGCACCAGGTTCCCACAACTGAAGATGCATCCCTGCATCCAACCCCTTCCCCAGCTAGCAGGGCCAATCCTGGCTCTCAGGGTCACCTCTTCCAGGAAGCCCACCTTCTGCCTGCTAGCCCACCCTACTGTGATCCATCCTCCTCCATGTACTCTGAAAGCAGCATGTGGTACTGGCCCTGACAGCCATTGCCAGATCCCAGGGCTGTACCCTGTCTTTGCCTGTAACTTATCTGTCCCCTACTCCACGCCATATGCCCTTTGCTCACCCCTTTCCACATAGTGCCTGGCTGTGCTCAGGACATGTGTGTGGGTGAAAGGGAGGGGGACACACCAAGAGGGTGAGGGGGGCGCAGGGAGAGCAGGCCCCGCGCTGGAGACAAAGGTCAGCTGGAAATTTACCCTTCACTACTCCCTTCAAAATGCTTTCTTTTCTTTTCTTTTTACTTTCTTTTTTTTTTTTTTTTGATATGGAGTCTCACTGTCACCCAGGCTGGAGTGCACTGGCGTGATCTCAGGTCAGGAGTCTCACTCTGTCACCCAGGCTGGAGTGCACTGGTGCGATCTCAGGTCAGGACAACCTCCGCCTCCAGGATTTGAGCAATTCTCCTACCTCAGCCTTCAGAGTAGCTGGGATTACAGGCACGCACCACCATGCCCAGCTAATTTCAAACTGCTTTCATCTCCACTTTTCAATTGTGGCCACCTGGGGATAGACTCTGCCGACTCCTAAACCACGTCAATTCAATCCTAGCCTTGCAGGCTTCCACAATGAGTACCCAAAGGGAATATTATTTTGTGACTTATGGTAGCACTCACCAGAAATTGCCACCCCTGATCAAAGTAACATTCAGATAAGAGACACAGCTTGCCTGCAGGCCAAAAGCGACACCACCTCCACCATACACTTACCCAAAGCTTCTCTTGGGCACTAGAAAGCTTTCTAATCACATTTAGAACAAAAATAAATTCTCCCTTACTTGTTATTTTAACAGCCAGTCATGATTCCTCTTGCTTAAATATGCAAAACAGTCCCACCCCCTTACCACAAAAAAAAGTTCCTGTTTTACACTATTTTTAAATGACAGTTTCCTATTCCTTTGGCTTTTTCAGAAGGAAACGGCATATGATCCTGTTTTGCAATTCTGACAGTAACTCTTGTTTCATTTATCCATTTTCTAAGAGTTCATGGTCAAAGTTTAAACTGAAAACATAACCGTCATGATTCAAAAAAGATAAACAGAGCACTTAGGTGCCCAACATGTGGGTACTGCATCACAGTGATAGATTTGTGCTCCTTTATTTCTAACAATGTTAAAAGCTTATATCAATGTCGTCTGCATAGTCTCAGAATTATTAGTGGTATCTTTTGGGTGACGATTCACATAGTCTAAATAGAAGGAGATGGCCCTAGTCATGGAATGTGAGAGCCGAGGCTGTGGGAAACCTAACCCGTGCTCTCACCTCACAGATGAGGACACTGGGGCCCACAGAGTGACTTTCCCCACGCAGAAGCAGGTTTTCTGGCTCTTGGCTCAGTGATTTCTCCATCATTAACATCATCTAGGGTCCATTTGCAAAATCACAGCAACGTTTCTCAAATTCTGCAGAAAGAGCTAACCACCTGCTGTGTTGACATTTGTATACCGAGAAAGCCGAGGTTTCCAAGCATCAGCTCCAAGCGATGCCCACTCAGGGACCATCACGTCCTGACCACATGTGGCCCCTATATCCAGAGCGATGCCTGGCTCAGATTCCTCTATGAAATTCATGAATGCCTTCTTCAGTGCTGGCTTTCTTTCCCTCTCTGAGGAGGCTCTTGTGCATAAAAGAGTGATTTGGGATGTGTAGGCCTCATTAAGAGTCATGTATGAGAATCTCCACGTGGAGAGGAGATTACATGTGGAGTAGGGAGCAGATCTGACCTCCTGGTTAAAGCACAAATCACGTCAGTCACCTGTGGCTTCCATTTGCCACCATGTCTGACTCGACATCTCAATGCAACTCTTCCTCCAGTGTCAGTGAACTAAATATGATGACACTATCAATCAAAGTTTATTGCTAATAACGACTTTGAAGATAAAGCAGTTGATTCACTGGGCTAATAGCCTTGAGGTGGAATATAAGCTTACATTCCTGACAAAGAGACAGAAGAAGGAGACCCACTTTGGATGATATTAGCAAATATTCTAGAAACTTCCCGAGAACTTCCCCCTCTAGACCCTTCAAGCCTGATTTACCAACAGACTGGTGAGTTTCAACCAAGAGATATTACACGGTATTCCCAATCTATACACTGTTTTCTCACTCAGTAGCTACAGCTATGAGGGTGTGCTCAGAAAGCTCTGCTGTTAAAAGACCCTCCTACTCAAAAAGATCGAGAACTTCATAGATAGACCAGTTTTCCTACCTTCCTCATTTTATGAATTTCCACCCTAAAATGTGGCTTTAAATTTAATACTGGGGGCAAAATATACCTTGAGCATAACCTCCATCTTGGCAATAAAGACTTTTAAGGGGAAAAAAGCTAAAGAAAGCATTAATTCTGATGGTCAAAATCCATAACGGGGGAAAATGCATATCACAGTAGTGTTGGGTGCAAAATGACCATAGCAGCAACTGTAACCATGGGACAACAGAAGGCTGCAGAGGAAAGAATCTGTTATCTCGAGTCAGAAGTCCCTGGATCAAGTCCCAGCAATTCCGCCTTCTAGCTCGGTAAACTTCGATAAGTCCAAGTTCATCTCTTGACCTGTAAGAGGTACTAAAGAAGAAAAACCATGATTTCAAGGCTGTTGGGCTCAAATTAGATAATAAAGGTGGAAGTGCTTTATCAACCAGAAGCAGCTAAAATAAATGTGACTTGTTGCTATGATAATAACAACAATTCTGAGTTTGCAATTGTTTTGTTTTGTTGTACAGGCTGGTCCTGAACTTCTGGCCTCAAGCAATCTTTCCATTTCAGCCTCCCAAGTAGCTGAGACCATAGGTACATGCCGCTTTGCTTGGCTTGATTGTGCAGTTTTTCCTGACATTTAACTCACAATCATTTCATTTTTAGTAATTTTTGCACTTCAGAGATACTGCCACCAAAGAGTAATAAATGCTTTAATTCACTTGGTCTGCATTACAAGATGATTTATTTGTTCTCCAAACTGCCACTATATTTTTCACTTCTTTGTCCTCTCAGTTTGACAAGTCTCTGATTCCATCTCGGCTTCTGATGAAGGCAATCCCCACTGTTAACCCATTTTCTTTCCAAGCTCATTTTTTTTCTCTGACATGGGGCATAAAAGGTGGAAGGGAATTATGCAAAGCCTCTCTGCTCTGAAAGTATCAAACTTCCTTTCCAAAGAGTTATTTTCCTATTTCAACACAAAAAGCACTAAATTGCTTAATTTAATATGAAGAGAAAAGCAATGGGTAAAGCTGCTCTATGCAGGATTTCTTGGTCTACATTGAACGGGCTGTGGATGGTTGGAGAGTGTGGATTACACTTGGGTTCAGACAAGTCTTTCAGAACTCATCCTGAGACAGGAAGTGATGAAATCAGCTCTCACATGAACTGTGAGGCTGTCATGTGCACCCAGCCACTTCCTGTCTCAATGGGCAACAGGAGAATGCAGAGGGGAGAGTAGGGCATGGGGAAGTGGGTCTTGGGGAGAGGGAAGAAGAGGCCAGATACAGATGGTGGGAAAAGTCCCAGTTCTGCCCCTCACAGTTTCCCTTATTCTTCTAGGGATGACCCATCTCCCAGTGACCAATCTCTTATTGTGAACATCTGCTGAATTAAACACCCACTGTGAACACTCAATTTCCCAACTCTGACGCTATTGATAAGGGTTACAGAAGACAGCAAACCTCATCACTATCGCACAGTCTACTGACTGCTTAGTTAGAGCTCACCCAGCAAATGGACTTCTATAATTCCTCTTCTGCTTTGTCCCTAAATTTCCACCCTAAATAGTAAAGTTGGGGGAAGGCATAGAAAAGCTTGGATTATCAAAGTATCTGGGCACAAGGTATCTCTGTCACTCTGGGCCAGCTTTAATAATATTTACTATTGTCACGCTATTCACTATGGAAAAGTGAGAGTTAATTAGTGGCACATGAAAGAAAAGGAAAGGTAAGATAATGCAGACATAGCCTTCTCCGCACAGACAGATCATTTCAGAGAGGTGCGTGAAGGAGGAGAGGGGCGCTGGGTAGCAGTGGTCATCAGTGAGGGCATTCCAGGGGCACCAGGGAGCAGGCGCAGAGAACAAAAACAGGAAGTGGAGGGTATGCCATTTCGGGCTGAAGCTGAGGCGTACGAGCCCTACCACTTGTTGCCAAGGATAAGGCCCCCTTCTCAAACCATCTGTACTATAATAAGAAAAGCCCCAAGTGCAGGAAGCAGATAATGATTAAGGAGGGAACAGGTGGTCTCATCAGCTCCACCTTGAGGGAAGGGCTAGGAAAGAGTCTGAGTGAGGTTTGCACCTTGAGCAAAGATGAACTCCAAAGGAGCCAGTGCTTAGTTGTAAAGAAAATGAATTTTGTGCTGAACGAACATGCTCAGGGTCCGGCCAGCTGCTGCTGACCCGTGACTCTCTCAGTGACACTGAGCAGTCCATGCACTTGAGCCAGATGTCCAACAGTTTCTACCAAGGGGCCCCTGCTAGGAAAGAGACCCTGGCCCTGTGAATGTGAGCTCACGCGGCGCGGGCTGTATTTGGTAAACTGGCTTGGATGGAGGCCAGTGGTGCTGGCCTTGACTGCCCCCAGCCCCTCCTGTCACTGAGGGGGCTCAGCCCCATCAGAATTGACAGGAGAGTCAACTGAAGCCCCCTGGAATCCACGGCACAACAATCACCATCAACGTCAGGCTCTGTGGTAACCTTCCTCATAAGCTACGAAGGTCTAGAAAGTAACTTCTCCCCCTATTCATTTCTGGGTTAGAAAAATTACTCTCCAAGGTAATGGTCTATGCTGAGTCATTAATTTAGTGAATTAATGACTCAGCATAGAGGCCTTGACTTGGACCTTAAAAGCTTTGATTATGTCAAGATAATGTCTTACAAGATAAGCCATGCGAAACCCAATACAAAATACCCCTGTGACAAAATAAAGTCATTTTCTGGGTACAGTACACACACCAATGTGTGTAATTTCTACCCTAAAGAACTGTGGGTACAGATCAGACCCTCCAGCAGATGGAATGGCTGTGACCACTCAGGCCCTCCAGGCCACATGTCCCGATGTTCCATAGCCCTGTCCAAGTGACAAAGCTTTGCTACACTCCTCAAGTCTCTTGGCCCACAGGGACACCCAAGTCACCATCTGAGTAGAGGGCCTCACTGATCCATGTAAGTATAACCCAAGTGTATCAGACTCCTGCTTTCTGTATTTCCTCATCTGTTTTCTATACGGGATCTAGAGCTGCACCCAGCCAGCCTCTTACTGCAGAGTGGTGGTTTTCAAACTATAGTCCTGGGAACCTTGGAACCCCATGGAGCCTCCCAGGGGCCGGTGCCGACTTTGAGGACAGGGTTAAAAAGGCAAAGCTGCTGGGTCCTTTCCTCGCCCCTCTGTTCCTCCACAGCAATTATGCTTCTTTCTTATTAGACGCTGGCATTCCAGGGGACACTTGCATTTCCAACTCAGATAAGGAACTTGCTTGCCGAGTCCCAGAGGCGGAAAGGGCGCCCAAGCAGTGTGACTCACCCATCACACACCTTTACTGGAAGGATGGGCACTGCCCTCCCTTGGGTTTTCCCAGCTTCCACCAGAGGCTCTGAGGTGCTTGTGTCCACGCCTAGCATGTGACACAACATCTGTGTTTGGTGTGACCCTAAACAATATCTCCTTAAAGTAGGAATCACCCTTCTTGTTTTACAGGCGAATAAAGAAATCCGAATAGGCAAAGGACTTCCTAGGAAGCAGTATGGCCATCGAGTGGCAGAACCAGGACACAAACTCCAGTCTCCAGATGCTGAATGCCAGCTTAGCCCATGATGCTCTACGACAGAGCCAGCCCTACCTGTGTGAGGTCCTTCACCTCTGTACTCAAGCATTCCTTGGATCTCCCCTTCCCAAGAAGGCTGTAGCAATTTCCTAACTAAAAGAGGGCCTGAGAAAAGAAGTGGGAGCAAAAAAGAAAGACCATACAGGCCAGCCTTCCCTAGGACTTCTATAAATCTCCTTTGCTACAAACACTGGGCTTCATGGAACCACTCATTACCAATACTGAGAAACAAGCAGGCAAACTACTGAACATGACGAACGGACACAGTGAAACTAGTAAAAGTCAGCAGCTGGCATCATTCAAGTGTGCATTTCCTTAATATTTTGGGCACATTGTAGAGCTTTTGGATAACTGCCTGTGCTCTTAAACACACTTCAAGAAACATGATTCCAAAGTAAATAAACAGTCAACTCCTAGGCTAGTACTAAAAATAGTACAAATGAATATTTCACAGAATCCTGATGGCACATCCAACAGGAAGAACTGAGAAGGGGAAGAGTAGGAGAGAGACATAGTTCCTCTGTTTTCAAGAATATGGAGGACTTAAAAGTATCAGCACGTTCGATTTGTAACTTAAATAAAACATACGCACCATTTAAAAGCTGCTGTGCTTAGATAGTATGGAACTGCCTCTCTCAAATGCTGAGAAAGTGATTGATTCAGCTGCACTGTTTCTATGACTTGTGAAATGAACATAAGCAGAAAGAGGTTGACTTGGCTAATACAAGATGATATCCAGGTCAAAGCTCGACACGTGCACACAATCCATGAGAATCTCCTATTACTCTTTCCAAGAATTGTACTGTAGAGGGTCTTTTTCTCATAACTGCTACTGGAAAACATTCAACGAAAATTCCTTCTCCCTGGAACAATAACTCCTTCATGAATTTGACGCAGGAAAGTCTTTGCAAATGCACATGCACATTGGGCTTTTTTACCTGAGCAGAAAAGTCAATGAGCTTTGGAAGCAGCACTTTGCCACCTTCGTCGCTCTTCAGGAAATCCAGCAAACTGCCTATGGAGAAAGAAAGAAAAGTTAGTGTAGTTCAACACAGAATAAAACATCTAAACAAAATTCACATCATCATTACTATTAGAGGGAACCCCCCCACACACACACAAAATAATTGGCTTTACAATTCTGTATGGTTATAAATCCTTTTCCTGATTTTGGTCAAACTCAGGACCTGATGTGAAACATGGCATGTGCTCCAGGTGAGAAAGAGTGAGGGTGGATACCACTTTTCTCTCTACATCTGTCTGAGAACCATGCGTTTCAGAGTACCTGCCACCATGATTCACTCATTGCAGCCTCCTAATCTTCAGGCAGCTCACTGGAAGACCAGCCCTCTGCAGATGGTTGGTCAAGCTTGCTCCCATCTGTATCCAGCAAAAAGCACAGAACTTGGCACATAGTGTATGTGCTCAATGAATGTTTTTGGTTTTTTTTGAAACAGAGTCTCAGTCTGTCACCCAGGCTGGAGTGCCATGGCATGATTATAGCTCACTGCAGCATCAACGTCCCTGGCTCAAGCAGTCTTCCCACTTTCAGCCTCCCATGTAACCGAGGGTGCGTGCCATCACACCCAGCTAATTCTTTTTAATTTTTATATAGATAGGATTTCACCATGTTGCCCAGGTTGGTCTCAAACTGCTGAACTCAAGCAATCCTCCCACCTTGGCCTCTCAAAATTCGGGGATTACAGGTGTGAGCCACCACGCCCGGCCTCAACGTGCATTTGATGAGTGAACTGTCCTTTGGAAAAAAGTGAGACCTACCTAAGAAGGAATGTGCCGCTGAGCAAACTCTCCATCATCCTATGGCTTCATCTCTAAAACAAGACCTGATTTTCCCTAGAACTTTAAGTGCCAGCCTCACAGGTAATCTTGGTCAAGTTGTTTACCTCATCTAGGTCTCTGTAAAGTGGGCATGTACTAGAGTCTATATTAGAGTTTTGGGGAGGATGTAATCAAAGGTTGCATCCAAAGCACATACCATGATGGTAAGCAGGTAGTAAGTGCTCAGTAAATGTTATGCTACCTAATCCATGACACAGGACCATAGTACTTAGCCCTCAGGCTGCTGAAAAGCCTAAGTGAGATCCCCCATGGAAAGCACCAAGAGCAGTCTGGTATATAAGTGCTCAATAAATATTAGGCATCATCCGTGAGGTGTGGTGGCTCACACCTGTAATCCCAGCACTCTGGGAGGCCAAGGCAGGCAGATCACCTGAGGTCAGGAGTTCGAGAGCAGCCTGGCCAACATGATGAAACCCTTTCTCTACTAAAAAATACAAAAATTAGCCAGGCGTGGTGGCAGGCACCTATAATCCCAGCTACTTGAGTGGCTGAGGCAGGAGAATTGCTGGAACCTGGGAGGTGGAGGTTACAATGAGCCAAGATAGTGCCACTGCACTCCAGCCTGGGCATTAGAGTAAGATTCTTATCTCAAAAAAAAAAAAAAAAAAAAAAAAAAAAAAAGTAGGCATTGTTACATAGGAAGGCTCATATTTATACTTAACATTAAGAATTCTCTAAGTTAATTAATTCAACAATACTTACTGAACTCCTGTAAGGCATCTGGCCCTGAGCCTGGTATCTGGGCTATAGCAACCCAAGCCACAAGGGCTAATTGGTTTGTTTATTTGTTTTATTTATTTATTTATTTTAGAGATGGAGTTTTGCCATGTAGGCCAGGATGGTTTTGAACCCCTAACCTCAAGTGATCCACCCACCTCGGCCTCCCAAAGTGCTGGGATTACAGGCGTGAGCCACTGCGCCTGGCCTTTGTTTGGAAGGATTGTGAGTGACTGATATTTTGAAATACTCACAGATATTAAATAAGAAAATGTAATATTCATCTTTTGAATCTATTCAGCTATGACATCATACTATCATCTCCATTGTGCATGAGATGATTGTTAATCCTGGATCATTGTTTATGTTTCTTCATTACTTCCGAGGACTTTTACAAAATAATTTGGCGGTTTATTAGTATGTTTCCTGAACTGGAGGTAAACAAAGGAAGAAGGACGTTCACTCAAAGCCTTCTATGTGAAGGTGATCACAGTAGAAGAAAAAAATGATTGCTTGAAGTCTATTCTCCTGCAATTCTATGATTATATAGGAATTTAACCTCCACAAGTTTTAAAAAACATTAATATTTAAAAGTGACACCCTGAACATTTAGACAATGCTGATGAGGAAGATGAATATTGGATAAAGAACAAACAGAGGCTGAGCCTGGTAGCTCACACCTGTAATCCTAGCACTTTGGGAGGCTGAGGCAGGCAGACTGCCTGAGCACAGGAGTTCAAGACCAACCTGGCCAACATGGCGAAATCCCGTCTCTACTTAAAAAAAAAAATACAAAAATTAGCTGGGCATGGTGGCACGTGCCTGTTGTCCCAGCTACTAGGGATACTGAGGCAGGAGAATCACTTGAACCCAGGAGATGGAGGTTGCAGTGAGCGGATATCATGCCACTGCACTCCAGCTTAGGTGACAGAGCAAGACTCTGTCTCCAAAAAAAAAAGAAAGAAAGAAAGAGGAATTTGGTTCTGAACAATCTGTACTAAATCTGTAATATTAGAATTCTGGGAACTCACATTTTAAGTATATGACAAAAAGATTCTTTTTTGAAATACATATTAATTCATTTGTTAGATATTTATTGGGGGCTACTAGATATGGGGTACTTACTATTCTCGGCGTAATAGGTACATGCAGGCAGATGCAGAGAAAACAGGAGGACTGGATTTCAATTGTGTGACATGGATTACTTCTAGTGATTAGGTTTATAAAAATGCTTTGTCTTCCCATATTTCCTGATTTTTCGGTAGTGGGTATACCGTTTGATAATAAAACTATTTGAGTGATCTCTGAACACTTACACATTTTACTTTTGCATTTGAAACCCTTGAAAGCTCTGGGCAGTGGAAGGAACTCACCCTTAGCCATATACTCAGTGATGATGTAAATAGGCTCCTCCCTGGTGACCACGGCATAGAGCCTCACGAGCTTGTCATGCTGCAGAGTCTTCATGAGGTTGGCTTCTTCCAGGAAGGCTTGCACAGACATCGTGCCTGGCTTCAGGGTTTTCACAGCCACCTTAGTACTGTTGTTATAGTAACCTAGGAAGAAAAAAGAAGGTGGGGCATGCTTTATAAAACAGAAAATTTTAAACTTCACTTTGCAGATGCAGAGTTAGCAGAAAATTTAATTACAGATAGAAGACGCCTGAGTTACTGGGTGCCATAGCTTATGCCTGTAATCCCAGCAATTTGGGAGGCCAAGGCAGGCAGATCACCTGAGGTCGGGAGTTCGAGACCAGCCTGCCCAACATGGAGAAATCCTGTCTCTACAAAAATACAAAAATTAGCTGGGCATGGTGGCGCATGCCTGTAATCCCAGCTACTCAAGAGTCTGAGGCAGGAGAATTGCTTGAACCCGTGAGGCGGAGGCAGTGAGCTGAAATCATGTCATCACACTCTAGCCTGGGTAATAAGAGTGAAACTCTGCCTCAGAAAAAAAAGAAAAGAAAAGACCTGCGTTAAAACACTATGTAAGTGATAAAATTAGGGAAGGCTAGATGAAAAGTATCTAGGAGTTTTCTTTCTTTACCAAAAAATGCTTAAATTTTTCAAAAATCAAAAGGTTTCTATGAAATGATAGTAAAAAAAGTTTTCATTGGCACTCCACCATGAGGACTAATATTTTTCTTTCTTTTTTTTTTTAAGACTGAATCTTGCTCTATTGTCCAGGCAATGCAGTGGCACGATCTTGGCTCACTGCAATCTCTACCTCTGAGGTTCAAGCGATTCTCATGCCTCAGATTCTTGAGTAGCTGGGTTTATAGGTGCCCACCACCATGCCTGGTTAATTTGTGTATTTTTAGTAGAGATGGGGTTTCACCATGTTCGCCAGGCTGGTCTGGAACTCAAAGTGCTGGGATTATAGGCGGGAGCCACTGTACCCAGACAAGAACTGATATTTTTCGCTAATAATAAAATGTTCTTTATGCAAGACAAAAAAAACCTCTATATCTGCTATAATCCCTTACATACATATACATACACATAGGCATATGCTCACATTATAATCCCCATTTTAAAGTACAGGCATATTTTATACATACACAGACACACACATATAAACAATGGTCTGGAAGAAAAGACACCAAAATACACCAAATGCTGATTATTTCCAATGGTGTAATTATGAGTGATTTTAATTTGTTCACCATATCTTTAACTATTTGCCAAATTTTCTTTTAAAAGGTTGTTCTAATATAAAAATTACTTACATGTACTAACTTTTAAGTACAATATGATAGAGTCAAACAAGCACTTCCCAAGGTTTGCAGACCACTGGACTTGAAAAAGGACCCCCTGCTAAAAGGATAGGGATCTCCCTCCCTCCACTCCTCCCTCACACAAAATATACAGCAGGTGCCTTGGAAGGCCTTCAGGGAAAAAGCCTGCATTTGCTCACCCCAGCATTTCCCACACTTTCTTGACCTCAGAACCCTTGTTCAAGTAGCTTCTCACACCACGTGGAACACACTCTGGGCAATACTGACTCCTCAGTATCGTCCCCCTGAGGCAACACCCTTCTGGGACTGGGATTGAGCAATTTGATCCTTACTTTCTCTTGGGAAAGCATTTTCTCAGTAATTTGGCAAAGCAGAAATATTAGTAATCATATTCTTCCTTCCTTTCCTCTCTTCTGTTTCCATGTTTCTCTTGGAAATGCAAAAAAAAAAAAAAAAAAAAAAAAAAAAAAAAAAAAAGGGGGGGGGGGGGACATGGCACCGGGGGGGGCCCCACCAAAAAGCCCAGCAGGCGCCAGGGCCCGGGGGCCCAACACCCCCAAAGCAAAAGCCACAATGAAGGGGCCATGGGGTGGTGG
>CAUYQU010091296.1:0-57624 GCA_963574635.1 Cheracebus regulus
CTTTGGGTATATACCCAGTAATGGGATTGCTGGGTCAAATGGAATTTCTATTTCTATATCCTTGAGGAATCACCACACTGTCTTCCACAATGGCTGAACTAATTTACACTCCCACCAACAGTGTAAAAGTGTTCCTGTTTCTCCACATCCTCTTCAACATCTGTTGTCTCCAGGTTTTTTAATGGTCACCATTCTAACTGGTGAGAGATGTTATCTCATTGTGGTTTTGATTTGCATTTCTCTAATGACCAGTGATGATGAGCAATTTTTCATATGTTTGTTGGCCTCATATATGTCTTCTTTTGAAAAGTGTCTGTTCATATCCTTCGCTGACTTTTGAATGAGTTTGTTTTTTTTTCTTCTGAATTTGCTCTAGCTCTTTGTAGATTCCCTTCCTTCCTTCCTTCCTTCCTTCCTTCCTTCCTTCCTTCCTCTCCCCTTCTCTCCCTCTCACCCTTTCTCTCACTCTCTCTTTCTCACTCTTTCTGCTAATATATTTTACAAGCATTAACATTTGTTGGAAGAACTTGTGTAGAATCTTTCTCACCAGTCCAACTGCCGGTACATTTCCCAAAACTGGTCTGAATACACATTAAAGATCTTTTCCCACTTAAACATATCGGTATCCTTTTTAAACATTTTAAGTTTTATTTGGCCTTAAATTCAAGTACCTGATTATATAATTAAAAGTTACCTGGCTGGGTGTGGTGGCTCATGTTTGTAATCCCAGCACTTTGGGAGGCCAAAGCAGGTGGATTACCTGAGGTCAGGAGTTCAAGACCAGCCTGGCCAATGTGATGAAACCCTGTCTCTACTAAAAATACAAAAATTAGCCAGGTGTGGTGGCACACTCCTGTAATCCCAGCTACTCAGGAGGCTGAGGCAGGAGAATCGCTCAAACCCTGGAGGCGGAGGTTGCAGTGAGCCAAGATCATGCCACTGCACTCCAGCCCAGCCTGGTGTGACACAGCAAGACTCAGTCTCAAAAAAGAAAAAAGAAAAGAAAAAAAGTTATCTGTGAGTCTTATTCATTCCTCTCAGTTTTTGCTACTCTACTCATTTTCTCCTTTTAGGTCAGGCCAATTTAGCAAAGCTTGACTACTAGGATGAGAAGAGAATGTAAAGAGAAGTAGATGGTATTGTTAATGTTATCTTCTGTTTGTCAATATGAGATATTTTCTGTGGTTAATTGCTCTGGAGGGATAAAGTTAGTTTAGAACTTCCAGGTCATAGATTTCAGCCAGTCACAAATCCAAGAGCCTTTTTTAGACCAAAGGGTCATTAGATGTTTCCTAGTCCATAACAAGTCATTTGAAAATCTAGAAAATAGCCAAATCAATCTTGAGTTCTTAAGTTCTTAAGGCCTAAGGTAGCATAACATTTGTGTAGTAGAATTTAGAGCTCATAATCTCAGGCATGCAAAAAATCCCATATTATTTACTTAAAAATCTTAGTTCTAAATCTCTGTTCAACTAAAGGGAAAAATCAAATGCAGCCAGTTTGCCTCTACCCTCTTATGGTGTGCCAATGTTTCAGTGTTTTAAGAGCTGCCAAGCCACTGAGTGAACCTCTTTTGTCATCACTTATCCAGGAACCTGCAGACCTTAGTCTCTTCTCAAATAAGGACTTTTGCTTTGTTCTACCATGAGGCTGTCCTTCCTCTGACCTTCTCCGCCGGGGCATCTGGCCTACTCTCTTCAATGGCCCTGAAGCATTTTCAAAAAACAAGCCACGCTATTGACTACAGGCTTTTGTTGCCTTCTCCTGTGCCAAATTCCAGAAATCAAGAATTACAAAGTTTTCCTTTTGGGTTGAAATAAGAAATGGAAGAGGAACCCAGAGACACAAAAATAAACATCTTACCATATTAGTCTTGATAAGACTAGAATAGACCTGCTCATGGGAATACGACTGGCCATTTCTTGAAATTGTGGTGACTTGAATGGTGCTTAGTTTGACGCTCATCCATTTATTTTTTCAGAAAATATTTGTTGAGTGTCTACATGGAAAAATCTGCAAACTTGAGACTTGGGTTATTTAAGTGAACTGAACAGAGTAAGATGTTTCCCCTTATAATGTTAATATTCCAATAGCAAAAGAGACAATAGACAGCATGGTGTGATGTGATCCAATATGATCAATGCTATGGAGAAAAGAAAGAGCAGAGCAGGGTAGGGAGAATGGGATGATGGACCTCCTTTTCACTATTTAAAGCATTGCTTCCCACTTTGCCCCTTAGCTCTGAAATAACCTCTCTCCTTCACAAGATTGACTCCAGGGAGCCTTGGGCATGGTTTAGGCCTTCTAAAGCTTATGGGGAGAGTTTGGCGTCTGTGTTAAAGGATGTAGTTTCTGTGAAATTAGAAACTGATAGGTTAAGGGAGATCTGAGCTGAATTGTTTCTCAGCATGTTTACAAGAGAAGAAAAATTAAAATAGAAATCTGAGTAATCAAAGAGAGATCCCACAAGAAAGATTAATTGTTACACTTGGTGCTTAGTCCTCATCGTTTAAGAAATGGAAGTCATGGTCTTTTACACATCGAGTTCATATTTTTCTGCTGAATTGTTCTTTGTTAGATTTCTTAATAAGGGATTTGCCCTAGACCCTGGAGACCTTAGGTGACTTTGCCAACAATGGCCTCTGTAGAAAATGTGAGAAAAGAGGATAGTGATATTCAGAGAATGACAAAGAGATCTGTGTTCTATCTTTTAGTGTGGGTTAAATGACCAAAATAATTGTTTGGGAACACCCAAATTGTTACCAAGTAGACAAATTAGTGACACTTTGTGGGCTGGGGGATTAATCACAGTGGCCAAGTAGCAAATTCAATATTCAGAATAGTTGGGAGGGTTGATTTATGTAATGGGAGTTCAGCTTCTTCTACCATTAATCCTTAAAATAGCATATCATATCTGGTACAAGTCCACATCAGGCAATTAGGTATTAAGTCCGAGATTACAGTTCTCACCATATAAAGCATAATTTAGACATCTATTTTCAAAAAAGGCAAAGGTTTTTGTGAACTCACATTTAAATGTCATATTACTTCAGCACTTTGCTCATGTGATGGCATATATATTAATGGTATTTTTACCTTTCTTGTTTCTGTATTTAATTACATGTTTCTTAAAGGAGTTTGTCTTCTGTTTATTATGTTTCCCTTGCACTGAAGGTTTCATAGGATATAATTATTGATGATGCTGACTTTTTTATACCTATTTATCTTAGTATGTTGTTGGGTCAATACCTGACTGCGTAAGATAGGGTTTTCGCTGTAACAACTTAACTGTACATTTAGCATTTTAATGTGATAAAAAGCTTATTCCTAGCAAGTTTAACAGTTCCTGGAGGTAGGAAATTTCCTCTGTGTAATAAATCAGGGACGTAGGTTCCTTCCATTTTGTGACTTTGACATCACTTAGGGGCTCTTAGGTCAAGAGACAAAAAGATAATGGAGAATTAAAAAAAAAAAATCCCAGCATGGAAGTGACTTCCACTGGAGATAACTAATTACATGGTTCTTGGATATAAGGGCAGTCTGGAAAATGTAGTTCCTTGGAGAGTCAGTAGTTTACAGCACTGAATTTTCCATAGGGAAGAGAGTATAAAGTTTTGTTGGACACTAGTCATCTGTGCCACATTGACCCATAGTGTAACAGAAATATCCACTTCGTTACTGCAATGTAATTTCTGCATAGCAATCTATACATATTAAGCTTCTTTTATTTAATGTCAACAATATATTTTTCTTACCAGTCTTCTAATAACTTTATAGAACAATAACTTTATTTATTATAAAGTTGTTGTTTACATTAACAATAAAGTTGTTGTTTACAATATCTATAAGAGGTAAGTGAACTGAACAGAGTAAGATGTTTACCTCTTATATCTTTTCTTTAGAGGACTGATAAGTACTTTGCCTTTGTTCCCTAATAAAGTATAACAAGGAGTGGTAGGCAGATTGGTTCGTTCTGCTTTGGCAGATATAGAAGGAAGTGCTCACTGTTGATAAAGTATATATTGGGCACATCAGGCCCATTTTGCTCTCTTCCTCCGAATAAAACAGGCCAAGTGCGTCAGACGATACACTGCTGGGATATTCTCTTCCCCAAGAACATTCTTGGTGTGTTTCTTTGTGCTGCCTAAAAGTTAGGTGTGCACTTCCTCTAAGAATGTGAATCTGTCCCCATGGGAATATTATGTCTTACTGTGGTCTACTAGAAAGTTATTGAATTATGTAAAGTATCACAAGTTCATTTTGATAAAATGTATGCCATTGATTTATTTTCCTGAGTTATGTTCTTATTAGATCAAATTCACATAAGAGTTTAAGTATAAAATGTAAGACAAAATACAAAACAAATGACATTTGCAGTATCATTATTTTCAGATGTGATGTAGATAAAGGAAAATAATATTTCACAAATGGCAATATCATATTTTTATCTGGTCTCAGACTTCTCACATAATCTTATTAAAATAAAACAAGGAATAATGCAGCAACATCTCTTTCCCAGTCTCAGTGAAGAGAACAAGACTGCCCCATTTTTCTTCCTTTAAATATCAGTACAAGAGAACAGTCATACATCAATGTGTTTTCTCAAAGTTGCTAGTCATTTGGTAAATTCCTAAAATATTTTATTCCCAATTTTTTGGATGCATACATATTATCAAATCACTTTGAAAGCTGCAAAGTGTAATGCAAAAAGTGAGCAATCTCTTTTATCCTCTGTCAAAAGGAAAAAAAGATACAAGCTCATCTTAAATTGATATTCATAGAGAGATTTGTATATCCTGAAAACCATTACTACTTCATAGCCTCCAGACGTGGCTGGATATATGGCATTTATGGTTAAGATCAAATATTATCGTTGTAATGGCATTTTAAATTTAACTGAATGAATATCACAGATGATAATGTGGTACTTCCCCTTTTTTCTGAATTGGTCATCTAGTCTTGGATGGTAAAAAAAAAACAAAACAGAAATATGTACTCTAAGGGTTTGCATCTTTGTTTCCTGATTTCAACACTTAAAGGAGTCTTGGCTTTATCTCTTCCACTGCTATTACAGTGAGTTTGATGAGCTTGGATTTAGTGGGGTGGCTACTGTCAGGGGAGCAGTTCGGCTATGTAAAATTACATAAAATAAAACTATTTTGGCAATAGCAAGAATACAATTGCTCAACAGTAAGCTTGCCTAAGCCCGAACAGACGGAAGAAAAGTAGAGCAGACTGCTCCACAGATGATGATAAGCAACAGTCAGACCCAAAGATAAGTGGCTTGATCCAAGGAGAATTAAAGAAGCCATTTACATCAGATGTTGGAACAGTTAAGCCATGCTTGCAGTCAGTGAATGTCATTGGAAGCTGCTTTAAATAATGTGATGCAACATATATATTTCATGTATTTGCAAAGCCAGATGGGATAAGGAATACGAATTTTAGAGGGAAAAACCTGGCAAGAAACACTTTTATAGATGTCACTCTGAACTGATGCATTATGGAGAAGTGAGCTAATGGGCTTAGGAAAGAAAGAATTATCATAAATAGTAAACAGAAATCTTAGATTTCATCAGGACTTTAAAGTTTATGTGCATCTTATTGCCTATACTAAAGCAGGACACACTTCCTATCCCTACAATCTCATGCTTATTTAAAAAGCTAGTGTGTGTGTGTGTGTGTGTGTGTGTGTGTGTGTGTGTGTCTATTTGTGTATGTCTATCTCTATCTTTATGGGAAGTTATAGGTGATGTAGATATAGATATATACAAGAACTGAACTTCTTGCACCCCACTCTTGATATTTTACTGAAGTTTCATGAATTAACAAACTTATAATCTTTCAGAGTTACTAGTTCATTTTAAAATGAACATTTTTATTTTGAAATAATTTTGTCTTTGAGTTGCAAATATAGCACAGAGTGTTTCCTTATACACTTCACCCAGCTTCCTCTAATGTTAACTTTCTATATAACCTTGATATACTTATAAAAGCTAAGAAATGAACATTGGCACAATACTATTAACCAAACTATAGCCTTCACGAAGATTCCATAGTTCTTCCACTGTGTTCTTTTCCTAGATGGCTAGGATACCACATTGCACTTAGTCATTATATCTCCTTAGTCTCTTCAGCTCTGTGACGGTTTCCTGCTCTTCCCTTTCATGGCCTTGGTACTTTTGAAGAGTCCTGGTCAAGTAGTTTGTAGAATGTCTCTCAGTTTGGGTTTTCCTTGTATTTTCTCATGAATGTTCTGGTTATAGTTTGAAGAAGAAAACCACACAGATGATGTTCCCTTTTCTTCATACCATATCAGGGGCATATGCTATTACATGGCTTATTATTTGGTTAAGATATTGTATGCCAAGTTTCACACCATAAACTCACTATTACCCATTCTTTTGAAAATCTGTGTATCTTTTATTTAGGAGTTACATGTAGGAGAAGTAATTATTATTGAGCTACCTTAAATTATTAGTCACATTAGGTGAATAGGAAGAAATCAATTTTAACGGCATTGACAAAAGCTTATAATGTGGAGAAAATAATTCTTTGCCACCTGAACATACAAATAGAATATTCAGATAATCCCCAGATTTGCATTTTAAAAATGTTACATAGAAATTATCTTTTGACACTTCAACATTACCTATGTATATAAAGCGATATTAGGAAATAGAAAATGTCTCTTTCTTTTTGAGTCTCTTAGCTTTTGTACTTTGGCTTTTTTTTTTCTTTTAAAGAAATGGCCATTTAATCAGTTCATTTTGGCACAGGTAAACAGCTATTCAAACATCTGATAACAGTTGTCTTTTAACCTATCATTTACTTTGGTGTGTGTAGACTTAGGCTCTATTATAGTATCTTGGGACACTAAAGAGAAAAGCAAGGATATTGTAAATGGATATTGTAAATATGCAGAGATGACACTGCACTGAACAGATTGCCAAGATGAAAACAGAAAAAGATGAAATACAATTGTAAACATTCTTATGATTCTAACATTTCATTATTTTAAAACATTTGTAATGCACTTTGACAATAAAGAAACATGAACACCTATAGCATCGCACAGGTGACCTCCTTTATAACTTCAATGGTTTAAACAGTTGTATAATGATGGTCAGGTTGTATGAAACAGTTTGAAAACTGGTATGAGGCAACTTTGTATTCCTATGATTTTTTTTTCAACTTTTAGGTTCAAGGGGTGCATGTGCAGGTTTGGTGTATAAATGATCCTGTCAGCCAGGAAGTGAGCATAGTCCAAGATATAAGAAATTAGAAGTAAAACATTTAATGAATTCACACATTTAACAAGACTAAAAAGCCATTTAAACTTTTTTTAAATTGTACTTTAAGTTCTGGGGTACATGTGCAAATCTTGCAGGATTGTTTCATAGGTATACACTTGCCATGGTGGTTTGCTGCCTCCATCCCCCCATCACCTACATCAGGCATTTCTCCCAGTGTTATCCCTCTCTAACGTCCCCTCCCCGCACTGTCCCTCCTCTAGCCCCCCACCCCACAACACACCCCAGTGTGGGATGTTCCCCTTCCGGGGTCCAGGTGTTCTCATTGTTCAATACCCCGCCTATGAGTGAGAACATGTGGTGTTTGATTTTCTGTTCTTCTGTTAGTTTGCTGAGAATGGTGGTTTCCAGATTTGTCCATGTCCCTACAAAGGACATGAACTGTTCATTTCTTATGGCTGCATAGTACTCCATGGTGTATATGTCCCACATTTTCTTTGTCCAGTCTATCATTGATGGGCATTTGGGTTGGTTCCAGGTCTTTGCTATTATAAACAGTGCCACAATGAACATACATGTGCATGTGTCGTTATAATAGAACATTTATAATCCTTTGGGTGTATACCCCGTAATGGTATTGCTGGGTCAAATAGAATTTTTATTTCTAGATCCTTGAGGAATAACCACACTGTCTTCCACAATGGCTGAACTAATTTACACTCCCACCAACAGTGTAAAAGTGTTCCTATTTCTCCACATCCTCTCCAGCATCTGTTGTCTCCAGATTATTTAATGATTGCCATTGTAACTGGTGTGAGATGATATCTCCATGTGGTATTGATTTGCATTTCTCTAATGACCAGTGATGATGAGCATTTTTTCATATGTTTGTTGGCCTCAAAAGAATTTGTTACATGCCGCCTAAGATTGCCAAGCCACCTTCTGTAACCCTCACCCCTCCCAACCTCTCTGCTCTGGTAGTCTCCAGCGTCTATTGTTCTCATCTTTATATTGGTGTGTAGTCATTGTGTGGCTTCCACTTATAAGTAAGAATATATGGTATTTGGTTTTCTGTTCTGGCATGTATGTAGCATGTTTTCTTTATTCCAGTTCACCATTGATGGGCATCTGGATTGATGTCTTGGCTGTTATGAATAATGCTGTGGTGAACATATAAGTACACATTTTGGTAGAACAATTTTTTTTTGGTGGGGGTATATACTTAGTAATGTGATTTCTGGGTCAAATCGTAGTGTTCCTACCATTTTTTTTTTGTAAGCCTGTGGTGCTAATCGTAATCAAGTCTTGTTCTGTGGGCTCATTAATTCAAGATCTGGACATCTTTAAAGTCCTGTGGGTAAGATCTCTGGGGACGTCAGAAGAGCACAAGACTTTCCTAAAGAAGAAGCAGAATAAGCAGTGGGCCAGCTGGAGCTGAGAATAGGACCTATACCTGTATCCTAGTCTAATACACTACATTTAGGAGGAGATTACATATGAGAATAAAATTTAAAAGCCGCTTTACTAAAATTACAGCAAGATAGAGAAAGCATCAGGCAATAAACCTGACTTGCTGATCATGTCACAAAGACTTACTAAAGATGGGAAAGGAGTTCAGCTCAGGACAGTCTGAACAGGCAGCCTTGCTTTAGAATGAAAGAATGAAAGAGGATTTAGAATGAAAGAGGATGGAGCAGAACGAGGATCCCAGGCACAACTCATGGTACCTTTAGTCGTAGCATCAGGATCCTCAGTAGCCGACGTTGCTCCAGGGACCCAGATCTGAGCAGGAGAGGATGAAAGTCGTCCCTGTCCAGGTAGTTGCTGACAAAAAGGTGAGACATGACTCAGGCGTTATTTAGGAGGGATTTGAGATACATGGAGTTTTTATTAAGCAAATAGGAGTAGACTAGAGAAATTATGTTTTTGCCAAAGTTACTGTGATCCTATTTTGTTGGCCATGGCATGGGCAAACATAGGGTATAAGACATTTAGTTTCTTTAATTTTGTCTGTTTGGAGTTAGAAACCGAAGTTCAATTCACAAAGATGTGAAACAATAACTAAATATAGACTCTATACATTTACAGAAGTAGATTTACAGTAATATACTTGAAGGGACCTGGGAGTTTAGAAGTTATAGACATACATTTATATGATCCAGATTTCTTCCTATCCTACAAATTGGAATACAATTTGAAAATTGGTTTTAGTGGTTATGCAAAAAAAAGGAGGAAGGAAGAAAGGGAAGTAAAAAGAAAGGAAGGAAGGTAGTTGTTTGACTCAATTAGTTTGGACCACCTAAAGTATTTTTTAAAACGTACTTGACAGTTAAGCCCAAGGATTCAAACCACTTTGTTAGTCCAAGTGTACCTAAAGAGTATTACTTATTACCCCTGCTGTAAATGGGTCAGTATGAATATATATAGGAGGGAGAAGGGATCAGGGAAACATGTACAGAGACTAGTATGAAAAAAGGAAATTCTGAAACTTCAAACCATCTACTAGTTCTTTTGTGCTATTTGGAGCAGAAGACACCTAGCAGGACTGGTAGACATCTAGTCTCAGGTCTTGGATTGAGTCAGAATGGTACGCTAAATGCAGTGCATAATAAATACGAGCATCTGAGAAAGGAGAGAATGTTCTAAAAGAGAGGAGGCTGAGCAGTGTCTAAGTATCTATACTAAAATGTAAACATTCTAACTTGAATAAAAAATCCTGGTGCTGCAAACCTTCAGTGCTACCATGATTACCTTGAGTGAGTGGGTTGGGATAAATCAGAGAAAGGGCCTCAGGTCCATATCTGGAACTTCACAGAGAAGAAGGAAGAGAATGGCTACAAGACATAAGTCTCAGAATCTAGGAAACTGAAGAAATTCAGAGTTGAAAGTGGCCACAAAGATTTAGGCCCCAGAAATTCTCAGAAATATAATAACTATTCAATTTCAGTTTTAATTTCATGTAAACCTTGAAGGACAGGGTGGCCTCAGCTACCACTTTGGTCTTTCCACCAGCATGTTACTGGCAATGGCGGAACCAGGTAGGTGGCCAACAGCCCAGTGAGAGGACAGCTATTGGGCCCTGCTGCTAGTTATTAAACAGCATAGAGATGATAACAGGAATTTAGTCGGGGACCACAGCTTGAATCATTTTCTGAGTGTATGTCACTCGGAATATTCTCCTAAAAGTATTTCAGTCCTGGAGAAGGGAAGTAGCAGGAACAGCATGCATCCTTTGACTGCTGAGGGGAATCTAGGGTGACAGATCTCATATGATGTTTATATTTTCTTATACAGAGCAATGAGATACTTTGGTTATGAAGATCAATGAGATCAGCCACCATGTATCATTTATATTTCAAGTTATATATTTTTTTAGAACAAGCCACCTGGACCTGTTAAAACTGGGATTTAAACACAACTGCAGGGAAATAATTATCTTAAGGTGAATTGCTTAAGAGGGAAATTGCAGGTGGACATGGGTTGTGGAGGCGGTGCAGTGGTTTATGAGTGTGAAGCTCTGTCCTGAACAAATGAAGCATTTAGCTGCCACCTCTATTAAGTACTGATGGCACTAATCCTAGCAGAGTTAAAAATAAAAATTGAGCATTTATACACACCAATCTGGAGAATAATTCTTGCCTGCAAATTGGAATGCACCAGAGTCCCATTTGAAAGCCAGCCTCAATAACTTGCTGGCAGGATGGACGGGAAGAATGTTTGATTTATGCTTATACAGCTTCTTAAAAAAATGGACTGTGTACAGTCAAGTTATTATTATGGTTGTGTTTATTTATTTATCAAATGCTTAGGAATGCACTTAACAAAGCAAAGAGGAAGATCAAGACAGTATCTGTGTCTTCCAGATAATGTTGTTCCAGGAAAATAAAGTTTCTATTCACCCTAAAGGCAGATGTGTGCATTTTTTAATCAGTTGAGTATTCCATGAAGTTCTTTACATATTTTTTTTAGCACATAAAACTTTTCTCAATTGAAATCATTGATTGTCCTTATCAGCTCATGTTTGTTCTTCAGAGAGAATTCTTCCTGTAAATACTTCCAGAATCACAAAAATGATATTTTCTATTCACTCCTAGCATTTTTGAAAAGTCATTGTTCTTTCTTTCTTTCTTTTTCTTTTTCTTTTTCTTTTTTTTTTTTTTTGACAGAGCCTCACTCTGTAGCCCAGGCTGGAGTGTAGTGACACAATCTTAGCTCACTGCAACCTCCACCTTCAGGGTTCAAGGGATTCTCTTGCCTCAGCAATGCTGAGTAGCTGGGGTTACAGGTACCTGCCACCACACCAGGTTAATTTTTTGGTATATTTATTAGAGATGCAGTTTAACCATGTTGGCCAGGCTGGTCTTGAACTCCTGACCTCAGGTGATCTGCTCACCTCAGCCTCCCAAAGTGCTGGGATTACAGGTGTGAGCCACTGCACCAGGCCGTTTGAATTCTTCTTCAAGTTCAAAATGGGTCATAAAACAGCGGAGACAACTCACAACATCAACAACACATTTGGTTCAGAAACTGCTAATGAATGTACAGTGCAGTGGTAGTTCAAGAAGTTTGGCAAAGGAGACGAGAGACTTGAAGATGAGGAGCATAGAGGCCAGCCATTTGCAGTTGACAGTGACCAACTGAGAGCAACATCGAGGCTGTTGCTCTTACAACTACATGAGAAGTTGCTGTAGAACGTAACATCTACCATTTTTACACAAAACATTCCTTGATCGGATTGTGACGTGGGATGAAAAGTGGATTTTATATGACAGCCAGTGATGATCAGCTCAGTGATTGGACTGAGAAGAACCTCCAAAGCACTTCCCAAAGCCAAACTTGCAAACACATACACACACGCACACACACACACACACACGCACCCTTGCACTGTTTGGTGGTCTGCTGCCTGTCTGATCCACTACACTACTCCAGCTTCCTGAATCCTAGAGTAACCATTACATCTGAGAAGTATGCTCAGAAAGTTGACGAGATGCACTGAAAATTGCAATGCCTGAAGCTGGCATTGGTCGACAGAAAGGGCCCAATTCTTCTCCACGACAGTGTCTGACCACATATGGCAAAGCCAACGCTTCAAAAGTTGAATGAATTGGGCAATGAAGTTTTGCCTCATCGGCCCTATTCACCGGACCTCTCGCCAGCCGACTACCACTTCTTAAAGCATCTTGACAGCTTTTTGCAGGGAAAACACTTCCACAATCAGCAGAATGCAGAAAATGCTTACCAAGAGTTAATCAAATCTTGTAGCACAGATTTCTATGCTACAAGAATAAACAAATTTATTTCTCATTGTCAAAAATGTGTTGATTGTGATGGTTTGTATTTTGATTAACAAAGATGTGTTTGAGCCTAGTAATCATGAGTTAAAATTCATGGTCCAAAACCACAATTACTTTTGCACCACACTTTATTGGTCTTTTATAAATATTTACTCATTTAAAGTCCAAATAAGTCCAATATTTACTCATTTAAAGTCCAAATAAATAAAGCAAATAAATATTTACTTATTTGTAAGTATTTACTTATTATATGTCCTTTATAAATGTTTACTTGTTTAAACTCTCATAAATAAGCCTTTGAGAGATACATTACCATTATCCTAATTTTATAGATGGGAAAAAAACTAAGGCATTCACTTCTGGGAATTTATCAGAAATCAGTTTGATTAGGATCAAGAAGTGTGGCTCCAAAATTCATATGCTTAACTGGCAGGCTCTACTCTTCATGTATCACAAACTGAGTTTCTTTTATCAAAGATATGTCATTATTTAATTTCAAAATTCTGCTTTCCCTTAGAGGTATCTGTTTCTTTGACTTTTTGACTTTTTCTTTACTTCTATCACCAGCTCTGAAAGCTTTTAAGTGCCAGGAAAGGTGGTGCAGTTTGTATCATTGCATAAGCATTATCACACGTGTGTAACAACAATCATCGCCAGGCGGTGCTTAGGTGCTCAAACAGACTGCAGGACTATGTCTGACACTTCACTGTTTCAACACATGCAATTCAAATCCTGCCTCATTAAAATTACAGATGCATGGGACTCAGGTTACTTTACAATAGTGAAAACTATGAATGTTAAATCCATAAATGTCACGATTTCTTTACAGCAGGTACTTAGAACTGTTAACGTGTTTCATTTTCTTAGATATTTTCTGGTGACTGCCACTCCCATGTGCACACACATACTATTTTCTTTTTTTTTCTTGTACTTTAGGTTCTGGGGTACATGTGTGGATCATGCAGAATTGTTGTATAGGTACACACATGGCAATGTTGTTTGCTGCCTCCACTTCCCCATCACCTACTTTCTGGCATTTCTCCCCATGTTATCCCTCCCTAACTTCCCCCCGCCGCTATCCCTCCCTGGCTCCCCCAACAGACCCCATTGTGTGATGCTCCCCTCCCTGTGTCCCTGTGTTCTCATTGTTCAACATCCGCCTATGAGTGAAAACATGCGATGTTTGATTTTCTGTTCTTGTATCAGTTTCCTGAGAATGATGGTTTCCAGATTTGTCCATGTCCCTACAAAGGACATGAACTCATCATTTTTTATAGCTGCATAGTATTCCATGGTGTATGTGTGCCACATTTTCCTTGTCCAGTCTATCATTGATGCGTATTTGGGTGGTTCCAGGTCTTTGCTATTGTAAACAGTGCCGTGATGTACATACATGTGCATGTGTCTTTATAATAGAATGATTTACAATCCTTTGGGTATATACCCAGTAATGGGATTGCTGAGTCAAATGGAATTTCTATTTCTAGGTCCTTGAGGAAACGCCACATTGTCTTCCACAATGGTTGAACTAGTTTACACTCCCACCAACAGTCTAAAAATGTCCTTATTTCTCCACATCCTCTCCAGCATCTGTTGTCTCCAGATTTAATTATTGCCACTCTAACTGGCATGAGGTGGTATCTCAATGTGGTTTTGATTTGCATTTCTCTAATGACCAGTGATGATGAGTATTTTTTCATATGTTTGTTGGCCTCATATATGTCTTCTTTTGAAAAGTGTCTGTTCATATCCTTTGCCCACTTTTGGATGGGTTTGTTTGTGTTTTTCTTGTAAATCTGTTTTAGTTCTTTGTAGATTCTGGATATTAGCCCTTTGTCAGATGGGTAGATTGCAAAAATCTTTTCCCATTCTGTTGGTTGCTGGTTCACTCTAATGACTGTATCTTTTGTTGTACAGAAGATCTGGAGTTTAATTGGGTCCTATTTGTCTATTTTGGCTTTTGTTGCCAATGCTTTTAGTGTTTTAGTCATGAAGTCCTTGCCTATGCCTTTGTCTTGAATGGTTTTGTCTAGGTTTTCTTCAAGGGTTTTTATGGTGTTAGGTGTTATATTGAAGTCTTTAATCCATCTGGAGTTAATTTTAGTTTGAGGTGTAAGGAAGGGGTCCAGTTTCTGCTTTCTGCACGTGGCTAGCCAGTTTTCCCAACAAAATTTATTAAACAGGGAATCCTTTCCCCATTGCTTGTTTTTGTCAGGTTTGTCAAAGATCAGATGGTTGTAGATGTGTGGCATTGCCTCCAAGGCCTTTGTTCTTTTCCATTGGTCTATATCTCTGTTTTGGTACCAGTACCTTGCTGTTTTGATTACTGTAGCCTTGTAGTATAGTTTGAAATCAGGTAGCATGATGCCTCTTGCTTTGTTCTTTTTGCTTAGGATTGTCCTGGCTATTTGGGCTCTCTTTTAGTTCCATACAAAGTTTAAGGTGGTTTTTTCTAGTTCCGTGAAGAAAGTCATTGGTAGCTTGATGGGGATAGCATTGAATCTATAAATTACTTTGGGCAATATGGCCATTTTCACGATATTGAGTCTTCCTAACCATGAGCATGGAATGTTTCTCCATCTGTTTGTGTCTCTCTTATTTCCTTAAGCTGTGGTTTGTAGTTCTCCTTGTAGAGGTCCTTTACATCTTTTGTTAGTTGTATTCCTAGGTATTTTATTCTCTTTGTAGCAATTGTGAATGGGAGTTCACTCATGATTTGGCTCTCTTTTCGTGTCATTCCATTGTGGAAAAGATTTCAAGGGGATTATTTTATCTTTGGAAAGCATTGCTCTGAAACCCTACGCCAGGTCAATTGAGTTACATGTTTTCAAGAAGCTTACTCATTTACTTTTGTCTATGTCTCTTTCAATCTGTTTCTCTCTTTTTCTCCCACACATTGCTTTGTTTTCTTCATGTATAGTATTTTCATTTAACTCAGGCTAGTATTAGTATTATCTTAACTCAAGGTATAACATGGTGAATTTTTCCAATTAAGTATTTATTTTCATGGCTAGAATTTTCAATGAAAAAATTTAGGAATTAAATTTTAAAACTACATAATGATCAAAAGACATTCATGTGCATTCTTGATTTACACAAGCAAAACTTACAAAACTATGTAGGGGAAGTGATCTCTGGTATGTGTATGATCGATGATCAATTGTTTTTTTATTTCTTTACTAACTTTTTGATTTTCATTTTTTCCTTTTCGATCAAGGTATTTTATACCAGGAAGCATATGTTTTTAACAATGTTCTATAGAAAGGTTTCCTTACTTTATACCTGTAATATTATTACATTGTTTAGGCTCTTGCTACACTGAACACTACGTATCTAATGCTTTTGCCAATAGTTGAGGGGGCTCTTTTAATATTTTCCCCTCTCACTGTTTCTAAGGCAGTGAACTGAATGAGACTTATAGCAGCAAGTTAATAATTTCCTAGCATATGTATCAGTCTGGAGCTATTAAAAATGCAAGTTACTGGGTTCCAGCCTTGGAAAATTTGATGCAGAAACCTTATACTGGGATCCAGAAATCTGCACCTTAATAGCCACTCCAGCTTACTCTCATGCTGTTGCTGGAACGTACTTAGCTATACAATGTTTCACAGTATTCAGTACTGAGTCGCCATCACAATATCATTTTCTAAAGAAATTCCAATGTATGATATGTTAGTTGAGAAGTAAATTAAGCACTATGGGAATAAGAAAAGAACAGATTGGTTTACTTTGAAGTTATATTTTACCAACGATAAAGAAATGATTGCATCTGTAGAGTGTTTACTATCTCCTGATTTCTCATGTAAAAAGAACGGGGTAGAACAATTTATAATCCTTTGGATATACCCTATTTTCTTATTGAGTAGATATCTAGTAGAGCAGAGGGGTGTACTTTTCTAAAAATAAATACTGCATGATATTCGGAGACAGGAGATGCTAAGACCATACTTTAAAGCCCATAGCTTTGGGCTGCCACTTTATTAGTATCTGAGCAGTGTCTTCTGTGGCTTACTTTTGTTTCTGTGGAATAGTCAATAAGAAGTGTCTATAGTTTGTTCCAAAATCATCCAGTGGAAATTCTTTCAACCACAAAAAGTGGTGTTCTTTGTATCACTTAAGGTTCTCAGTTAAAACAAACAAAAATTAAAATAAACAAAAAACAAAATAAATTCATAAACTCACAGAAAATAGTTTTATTAAAGAATGTTATGTGACAACCATATATTCCCAGTAGCATAGGAGCAGAAGAAGCTCCTGAGGGCTTTAAGAGCAAGTCACATTTCTGTCAGCCTGTTTATATTTCTGCCAATTATTATGAGAAGATCATGCCCAGACTACTACTGTTTCTTGACTCTGGATATTTAAAGGAGAAATATGTTGAGACTTAAGATTTAAGATTGACCACCCTTCCTAAAGTAGACATACACAGCAAACCCAAAAACCCATGAGAGAGCAATAAATGAGATCTAGGGATCTGTTTGTTAAGACAAATATACACAGCAATGGTTGAGTAATTAAGAGTCTATGCTACTGAGAGGGACTATGCTCAAGCCAGAAACCTGTCCTATTCTAGGCAAGACACCTGGGTGCTGTGCTTTGGCATTTGCACTGGATGCTAGACACTGATGCTGGAACCATCATTAATGCTTTCTCTAACAAGGAAGAAACCTATACCAATTTCCTAATTTAAAAAATCAATTATTTGTAATATCTGCTTAATTATGCTACTTTTTCCTAAATTGAAGTCTCATGTGAGACCACCAAATATGTTTTGTATTAACCCCCGGTATTTTGCTTCTGTATGTAAAAATACATGATAAAGAGGACTTCACAGATGGAATTAAGATTTTGGACTGGTCCAGCACCATGGCTCATCCCTATAATCCCAAAACTTTGGGGGCCAAGGCAGGTGGATCACCTTAGGTCAAGAGTTCGAGACCAGCCTGGCCAACATGGTAAAACCCTGTCTCTACTAAAAAATGTAAAAATCAGCTGGGCATGATGGTGCACCTGTGGTATCAGCTACTAGGAA
The DNA here is from genome assembly GCA_963574635.1 of Cheracebus regulus. Classification (NCBI taxonomy): domain Eukaryota; kingdom Metazoa; phylum Chordata; class Mammalia; order Primates; family Pitheciidae; genus Cheracebus; species Cheracebus regulus. The sequence continues at coordinate 17,583 of CAUYQU010091296.1, forward strand.
GGCTGAGGCAGGAGAATCACTTATCCCAAGAGGCGGAGGTTGCAGTGAGCCAAGATGGCACCACTACACTCTAACCTAGAAAAAAGAGCAAGAGTACTCTGCCTCAAAAAAAGAAAAGAAAAGAAAAAAGAAAAAAATTTCAACCATAAAATATTTTCCTGGATAACCTATGAGGCTTCACGGTGATCACCTAGCTTTGGAAAAGGCAGAAAATTTCAGTCAGAGACGTAAAACTGGACAAGAGGCAGGGGAAATTTGAAGCATGAGAGGAACTCAACCCACCATTACTGCGTTTGAAAATGAAAAGAACTGAAGACCCAACACACACAGCAGCTTTTAGAACCAAGAAAATAGTGACCTCCACCACACAACAGTAAGGAGCAAAGTTCTGCCATCATCTGCATGAGCAAGAAAATCAATTCCTCCCTGGACGCTGCAAAAGGGAATGTAACCCTGCCAACCCTGATGTTAGGTTGGCCATAAATTAACCATAAATTGGCCGTAAGTTAACCATAAATTAACAAATTTGTGTTAAGCTTCTAAATTTGTGTTCATTTGTTACGGCAGCAATAGAAAAAAATGTACATAACTTTGTACATCTTATAACATGTACACATATGTGCATAAAGGTATGCACATATTATAAAATGTACATCTTATAATGTGTGCATACCTTTATTTAATGACCTATTTACTATGTACTGAATTACTTGACACTCCAATACATGAGAAAGAAAACCATTGTCTCTTTACATTCTTCCTCCTCTATTCTCTACTTTTGAACATCAGACTAATATACACTAAGTTTACATTACAATAAAGAGCAGCTATGGATTCACTAATACTATTTTCAACCTTAATACCTTTACATTTACATAATCAAGATATTTAAAACATTTACAATCAACTCTACAATTATAATCAAATGCTCTCTGTTTTGTCTATAGATTATTCTGTAAAAACTAAAAATCTAATAATATACATTATAATATTTAATAATGCAAATATGATCACTGTAAAACCATTGAATACTAGGGTAGTTCCATCTATAGAATATGTTCCTCTATAAAATATGTTTGATTGCATTTATACTTCACATTTAATCCATACATTACTTGCACCAAAGTCAAATGAATTGTGGCTTTTTCCATTCCATTAATTACTTAATTAAATGTTCTAACAAATACTTACTGAGTACCTAACATATTACAGGTATCCAGCAAAGAATAAAATACATGCCACATTTAAACTGGGGCTTGCTTAACATGCAAAAATTATTTCATGTCTTAATTGACTTCATATTTGAATAATTCATTATTTTTCAATTTAAAAAATTATTTTATTTTGACAGATAAAACATGTGCCATAGTTACCACATCATTAAAACTTTTCAGTTTTGGGTTATACAACTTATTGAATTTTATATGCTCTAACTTCTAGGCCTCACATTTATTTTCATTTTAGTTTAATAGATGAATATTATTTTCATGAATCCTATGAAATTCTTTGTAGATGTCTTCCTAGATTATTGATACATTTTTTATTTTGCTGTGGCTTACTGGAATATTATTATTATTTGAGACAGGGCCTCATTCTGTTGCCTAGCCTGAGTGCAGTGGCATGCACATGGCTCTCTACATCCTTGATATCCTGGGCTCAGGTGACCCTCCACCTCAGTTTCCCAGGTAGCTGGGACTACAGGCGCATGCCATCATGCCTCGTTAACTTTCGTATTTTTTGTGGAGACAGGTTTTCACCATGTTATCCAGGCTGGTCTTGAACTCCTGGTCTCAAGCAATCTACCCACTTCAGCCTCTCAAAGTGCTGGGATTACAGGCATGAGCCACCATGCCGAGCTAAAAGTTATTTTTTTTCTAAAACCAAAGATAAAGACAAACTCAAGGTTTACTTCAACATTGAGAAAATGTCTCCTACTATTTCATTGATTATATCTTTCTGCCTTGTTTGTTGTCTTATTCTAGAGTATCTATCAGTCTTTTGTATCTTCTCTGATTGGAAATATCTCTTATATATTTGCCTATATTTTGCTCTTAAATCTCAGAGATAGCCTCCATATATACTTCTGATAAGAACAATTATGTTTTTAATTTTCATGAAGGTTTTATTGTTCTAGTAATTGTTCTTTCCTCATAAATGTTGGTCAAAGTTGGATACATATCTTTTCATATCCCTAAATTTACTAATTAACATTTTTTGTTTACTACTTTCTTAATTTTTTTAAGTTATAAACTTTTTCTGAATTATCTATGCTTCTTTTAGGGTTGGCTTATTCTTTCTAGGTAAAATGTTTTTCTTTTCCTACTGATTTTTCTAAAAATCTGGTAATTATTGCTCAGTTGTATTTAAAATGAAGGCCTAGATTTATTCATTTAGGTAGCATGCATAGCTTCTCTTGCATATCTGGCCATTTCTATGAACCTGAGCACTATCTATATGTCCATTTGCAGCAGTGAGTCAGGAATAATGATATGTTATACTTTAAGGGTCAGATAAGTTCAGCTCTTCACCACCAAAAACAATGATCAAACCACACACAGACAAACCAAACTCTGAAGCAGTAGCCTCAGTCTGAAAAACCAGGCTCAATTTCATTAGTTGCTTACCTGGTTTTCTACTTGAAGTAAAGACATTGATGTATATATTCCAGAGATAGCTAAGGGTGATAAGAGGACTCAATCAGCATGTATATAAAGGCAAGTGAAATCCACTCAAGACAACTGAAAAACTTGATAGGGATGATATTTTCCCCATCTTGTTCTCTTTTGTCCTTCTCAAAAGAGCAGTAACATCGTGTAGTCTTTTTTGTCTCTTTTATTTTGAGACATATGAAGGATATTTATTTTGTATAATTTTTTCCCTGAAATAAAATTTCTCAAGCCAATTTTCATAAGTTTTATTTTGAAGGAAAAATACCCTAGTATGTTATATGTAATTCATGTATATGTTCTAAATGGCAAAAATTACTATAAATAAATTGTTTAAAATGTAGTCTAGTCTATATTGTTTCTCCCTGAGAATATATTGGCATTTGGGTCAGTCAATATTTTGCTGTCCAGAACTCTCCATACACCAACAATTATATAGCATCTCTATTTCTGTCTTCAGTATGCCCCCTTTCTTGTTTCTATGAAAACCCCTAACAACATAGCACATTTCCCCTGTCCCTAAAGAGAAAGTGTTTAGACCAATGGCCATACTATATCAACAGCCCAGCCAGCCCCATCATTTTTCAATAGGTATTAACTGTAGCAATATACAGTATGTACTCTCTTTGTCTAACTACATTTTAAATAATTTGAGTACAGGAACCATTCATTATTAACTGTGATTTCCCTGGAATGACTAGTACAGTAATAGATGATGCTTATCTTTTAATGAATATGCTATTTGATGGACCTCATTCTGTCGAGTGTGGCATCAGTAATGGGTGTAACTATATTGGTTTACCTGTGGCGGTATAGATTCTCAATAACAGGATCTATAAAAGCTGAAATATAATGGAAATATGAGTATGTGAGAGAGAGAGAGAAAATGTGGATGTGTTGTACTAGGTCACCATATACTGAATTCAGGCAATATCTAGGTTTTGAAAGATCCTGAAGAAAGAAAACAAAAAAAATTATAACATTTGTAACAATATTTAAAACCTGATGTTTATTAATATGCAAATTTAAATATGAAGCAGAATCAAATCTGATTTAAGTAAAGCATTTATTGATTAAATTTTTTTTGTGTGATTGGCTAGGAACTACAGTTAGCTGTAAAATCTGAATTCTGCCTTCAAGTTAAAACAATCCAAAATAATGAGTTGCATATGGGCTTTGTGATTAGATAAATATTTGAATTAATTCCAGTTTCTATCACGTGGTGAGCAAAATTTAAAGCTCTATAAATTTGGAATGGGAATACAAATTTGAAGACATACAAAAGTAAAACTTAAATGTAGCGACTGACTACACAAAATGAAAAGCTCAAAGTCCTGAAAGGTTTGTAAAATTAGGAGTGAGCCGTGAGGGCATGTATAGGCCAGTTTGCCAGGGCATGTTTGAAGGTAGCAGTTTATCTCTGTTAAGAGCAGATTTAGATGATGGATCAGAGGCCTCAGAGTTTATCTACAGACTACTTAACATGGAAGTTGTAATGTACAAAATGAAAATATTAGAGCAGTGAGCAATCAATACAAGTTTTTGTACCAATTAAGAATGGTTGCATTAGCTAGTTCCTAAATAACTCTTCTTTAAAAAAATTGTCAAGTGACTTTCAGAATATACGTTATAAATTAAAACTCTCATATATAAATTACACTGAGAAATTGCAGTTGCATTACTTTGTAGATTATTTTGTAAAACATGGTCAATAACAGACTCTACCCTATAAATACTATAACAGATGACAAAGTTACAATAATTTAAGTAACATGGTCTTTGTAAGACAAAAGAATGACTTTAAACAAGAAACAATTCAGACAACTTTTATGAATAATGGTAAATATGTAGAATAGCATGAACACAGTATACCAAATACAGAAGAAATTCTTTAGTTTATAAACAGCTTCATCAGCATTAGGCAAAATAAAAGTAATGTCTCTACCTTTCAATATATAACAAAATAAGACATAGATGATTTGAATATTTGTTATTAACAAAATAAAAGTACATACTAGGGAAATCTTTTGGTAAATATTTACAGAATTTTATAGTAGAAATGTATTCTCAGCTCACTGCAACCTTCACCTCCCAGGTTCAAGCAATTCTCCTGCCTCAGCCTCCCAAGTAGCTGGGACTACAGGTGTGTGCCACCACACCTGGCTAATTTTTGTATTTAAGTTAAAATCTTTGCAATAATGAATCTGTCTGTTCAACAAAACAGTGGGGGAATTCAGAAATTACTTAATCAAAAAAGAATATAGTTGCACTTCTATCTATCTAGAGAATTATACAAGCTTCATAAAATAGGTCCCTGAGCCCTACTTTTTTCCACTTTATAAAATCAAAATGAAATGATGCAAATGGGATTTGCAGTATTTACAAAATTTAATAATTAAGGGATCATATTTTCAGATCTGGAACTAAAGTTATAAGATTTGCATTTTAGTTCCATTTATTCTACATATTAGGAATTTTTATTTTAGCCTGTTAACAGCATATTTTCTTAATTATCAATGTACATTTTTTTATTTTTCTAAATGACTATATGTTTTATCATTTATAAATGTATTTCATGTGGTAGTAATGAATTTTTGTTTTCTTCAAAGTTACAATTTAATTATAGTCATCTTAAAACAATTCAAGCCCATCTTAGATGCTAGAATATATGTTGTTTTATTCTTTCATTATCTCCACAGATACATAGTCAGTGTGTGCTCTGGGCCAGACTCTGCCTAGGTACCAAAGATGAAAAAACTAATACAACAAAGATGGTCCCTGGTCACCTTAGGCAGAGAAAAGTAAACCTAGCAAAAAAATTTAAATTATTTATTAAACAATGTATTCCAGGCTTCTGTTAAGGGAAGAAGACATCAGACTTATTTTCCCAATGGAAAAGCCTAGAATTTAAGGGATGGTGCATACCAGCTCATTTGTTCTACCATGTTGCTAGAACCAAAGCTGAGATTGCTCCTTTGGTGACCCTAAAAGAGGTATGCAGCTGATGTTGCTATCACCCAAAGCAGAGACTGAAAACAGGTAGTCCTTCATATCTGACTGATTATTTCTATCTGGCATGTGTAAGGAATCAATTCTAATTCCTCTGATTTCACTTAACAAAATATTAAATATTCATATGTGGGAATTTACGTTTGAAGGATTCCGTAAGAGCCACTGGCTCCTGTTTGTGCTTTGCCGATATTGACCTGAGCTTCCATGGTATCTTAATTCAGTCACATAATTCTCTAGCTTTTGCATGTTGACATGCTCAGTCATGTTCTTCATGGCATATAGCATCAGAGTGGCTGGTCTTAGTTGTCCTTTCTGACACCATTCCAGACTTCTTCCTCCTTTAAGGTGGTTCTTGTCATGCTTACTTCTCCAGATCATTTCAATCCACCAGAAATATTCTAGCAAAATTTGGATACCAAAAGAGGTAAGGTAGAAGCCTTGAAACATTTCTACCCAGGGGATTCCTTAAACTTTATGCATATTGGACTATCCCATCCCAGTAATCTTAAAGTTCTCTAAAATGAGGAAAAGAAAAGGGCATGTTTACATCATTCAACAAATATCCCATTACACTCTTTCTATAGAACCGTGGATGCTTACAACTGTGATTATCAAAATTTGTAACAACTCTCTTGGGACAGGCATTTACCTCATCTGAATGAAATCTAATACAAACCTAACTCGAATGCTTATCAGTCTAGACTGCATGTCTAACACATGCATAACTACAAGCTATCATTTAAGAAATTCTAAGATAACTCCATTAGTAATAATGGTAATATTCTAAAAATGTTTAAATGCCAATTTATCTTTTTAAAAACATAAAAATTAATGCATGGCTATTTTATGAACACTTTTCATCAACACAATTACAATGATTAGTAGCAGGGGTTTCATCAAGTATAAATAGAAGGAACCACTATTCTGGATATATGCGTTCAGAAAAGGATTTGTGAGAATTAATGTCACACTTGAATCTGGAAAAGCAAATAGGGCAAAGCCACAAAGAACCAGGATTAGAAAACTGATGTAAATGTAATACACAAAATTCCCAAATAAGAGGCTATGGGGTGTCAGAAAACTAACAGTCATTGATTCTGGCAGAGGTACAAAGTTCAGGAAGGCAATTATTGAAAAATGATGCTAGATTTATTAATAGGGGTCAGATAAATAAAAAAGACATGGAAATAATTATATAGATTTTGGGTTTTATTATGAAATTAGTATAAAAAGTGAACTATCTCAAATACAAAAGATAACAGGATAAAACGAGTTATTAGAAACAACTTTATAGTATAAAGAGATCACTAGATGTTGCAGAATAGAGGAAATGAGATCATTTTAGACCCTGCTTTATGTTTTACAGTATGCCTTCAGGCTGAAGTTTCCTCTGAGGTGTGTCTACAGTAAATGCCGGAAGAGTTGTGATTGTTGAGATATGCCTGATTTCCTAAATCCATGTGGTAATATATGTAAGTAATTCTGATGAAAGCAGAGCAATGAAGAAGATTCGTTCTTTCTTAACTACTGTACGGAAGGTGCTTGAATAATATTGTTATGTTCAATTTCGTTTTGTTATAACTCTAATGGAGAAAAAATTCCTCCGGTTTCAGCCAAGAACACTGGCTGTGTGGAGTTTGCATATTCTCCCTATGTCTGTCTGCAAGGATCTTCTCTGGGTACTTCCATTTTCTTCCATATTCCAAAGCTGTACACGTTAGGTGAATTAGCGTGTCTAAATGGTTTCAGTCTGAGTGAATGTGGGTGTATATGAGTTTCCCCTACAATGGGATGGTGTCCTGTCCACAGTGGCTTCCTGCCTTGTGCCCTGTTTTTGGAATAGGCTCTAACCATCTACATATAACCTCGAACTGGAATGACTGGAAAAATATGTCTTACTTTTTAATTATTTTTTCTTAAATTTCTTCATATTTAAAAATATACCTCAATATTTAATATTAATAGTGTTTTATCACTTTAAAGGGGGAAAATTAAAAAACAGTGTTTTATAGAAGTTTTGCAACATTTTTTTGACCAGAACTATGCCTTATAAACTTAACTCTTCTTTACATCTATTAGGCTCCGATAAAATTAGTCTCACATGTCATTTTGCTTAACATCACAGTTTCTATGAGCCTCCAGAAAATGTTAAGTGAGGACTTACTGTTTATTTAAAGCTTTTTGAGTATGTGCATTGTACATTCATAAGTTTACTTTGTGAGGGTAAAATATTATTTTTATTAATAACAAGTTAAACATTCTTTGCCAAAGCAAAAATCTAATCACAGATTGAGAATGATTCGGAGTTGGAGGATAGGTATCAAAACCTCTGAAATGGAACTTACAATTCAACTTTTAAATAGAAGAGAGATAGATTGATTAGTAAAAAGCTTTTCAGTTGGCCTTCCATAGCTATGGGCTCTGCATTCTTGGACTTTATCAACTGGGGTATAAACTATTCAACACAAAACAAGGATACTTGAGTCTGTACTAAATATTTACAGATTTTTACCTTGTCATTATTGCTTAAACAATGAAGCATAACATTATTTATATAACATTTATATTGTATTAGGTGTTATAAGTAATCTACAGATGACAAAGTATACAGGAGGATGTGCATAGGTTATATGTAAAGTACTGCACCATTTTATATAAGGGGCTTGAGCATCCATGAATTTTGGTATTTGAGGGGTGTCCTAGAACCAAAGCTCCCCCACCCTGCCCCTCATGCAAGAATACTGAGGGCTGCCGACTGTATATCATTGCCCATTGTCATTTATAATACAAACTTTTCTTAGGTTAACAACCCATATCTGTTGAGAGTAAAAGTCATTTCATTTTCTTTTCATCACTTATTAATTACAATCACTGGTAGATTCAGTATCTTTCCTATTGACCACATATCTGTTCACCTTTGCTGAGGTGAACAGGAAAGCCTGGCTCAGGAATTAAGCTGATGAATAAAACATCAAGGATCCAGCCTCAGCATACCAGGAGGTCTGGCTATGAAGGAGAGAGGAAAGTGCAGGTCAAGAAGAGAAATGTTATGAAATTAATCTATGTGAAGCAGGTAGATGAAAGATTATGTCATGAGTTCCAAAGAGGTTTGATTGGATAGAATTGAGGCAATTTGTTCACATTTAGACCCAGAATTCTTAAATTTAGGCCATAATATTAGAAGCTGTGATAGTCTGGGAAATCTAAAACAGAAGAAAAGTTAAACTTAAGTCAGTATTTTTTGGAAATATTCAAGCAGGAAATATCAGAAGTTAGTTTCTTATCCCAATGTGGCTAATACTGGCTCTATAGTCTTCTGTGTGACAATTTTCTCATTATAAAAAGGAAATTTTAGTAAATATTACCTTCAGTTCTTTCAATCCTAGAATTATGTGATTCCATATTATAGTTTAGGAGCAATGTATGTATTTAAATCTTTGGATATATATTTTATTCATGTAAATATGTAGGTATACTAAAAGCATATATATATAAAGCACATTTACATAAAGGAAAAAAGTTTCAAATTAAATGACAAGGACATACAATAAAAATGCAAGTATATAATTACGAGAAAAACATACTCAATGAAATATATAAAGGTGTAATGTTAAATGTAATCGTATCTATAAATTGTCAAGATTTGCAGCGAATTTAGGATAAAACTACAAAATATCTGATTAGTAAGCCTATGAGAATAACAAAAAAAATCTCTGAATGAGATGTTATTACATGTTTTTATTTTTTATTTTTTTAAAATAACATCTTCCAGTAAAGCCATACTCTGTCAATTTTGAATTGGGGAAAATCACCATATATTGCTGCTCAATGTTCACCTTCATTTTGGAAATACATGATAATGTATGGATTTGTAAAGAATAAAGAACACATCTTTTTAATTTTAAGAAACATATCTTTTAGTTGGTCATAGTAAAATATGGGCCTATTTTGCCTTTTTGGTTTTCTAATTTGACTATATAGGCAGAAATTAAAGTTACCTAATATATTAAGAAAAGTTATGGAACACATAAGTGTGGTGGTTGTTCTGAGTACTAAATATCTCACAAAAGGCTAGGTACTGATGCTCAAAACAGTCTTTTCCAAAAATTACTTGTTTTGAATATTTCTTAAATTATGCTATTATTACTCTGATTATGAATTTGCTAGAGAACAGCTGTTTGGAATTATTAATATATTTATGAAACCTGCTACTAGAAATCCCTAGACTGGAAATGAAATAGCAAATAAAGTACCGAGAATATTAAATGATAGCACTTGCCTACCTATATTTTTTGTTCTTAGACGTCGTATCTGTTTTCTGCCTGTTTTGTGAATATAGCTCAAGGCACTGACAGGCCATTGACTGTACGAGGTGTTATTCTGTACAAGTAGGCCTCTTATCTTTATGATTCAACTTGCAAGTAAATAAATACTTTTTCTATTTCATCTGTCAAAGATGATCCCAAGAGCACATAATGATGTTCTTATTGGTGTATAATTGCTTCATCTTTGTTAGTTATACCCTTTACAACGTTTTTGGAATGCATATTTTCTAAAAAAATAAGCACACATAAAATTTTTTAAATAAGTAAATGTATTATCCCATACAACAATAAGTCCAGATGTGACGTAGCTGCCAAAACTGTTAAATAACTAATGACATCAGGAACTTGGGTTTCGTTCATGTTTAGTGTGTCAGCTTAGTTAGCCTCATTGTGATACTGAAGAAGGTTTGTCAGACAGCATATCCAAGAAAAGTGTCCAATCAATGAAAAGATTATCTTCTTTCCTTCCCTATAGTCTCTTTTTATCACAGAAAACATTTCCCAGAATCCTCTCAGCAAGCTCTCTCTCAAAAATATGTGTCCTAATGTTGTTGCATCACTGTCCCATTTATAAACAAATTTTGCTAAGGAAAATGGCATTGTTGTAATTGATTATAGATGGTTGTTTAGAAAAGCAAGATTACCCAAACATAATCCTGATATTGTCATTACCAAGGAAGAAGCTACTGGTGATCGTAAATCAATTTATAACAAAACCATGAATCAGCTGCATTTCAAGCCAGATAATGAATTGCTGAAAATTAAATAGAAGGCGTTTTCTCTGTTCTTTATGAATTTAAGATTTTTGAAACCACTAAAATGCACATAAGAATATAAAAGTATAAGTAGAGACAATACATATATGAACCAATTTAATAATGAAAAGTAGCCACCAAAATATCCAGTATACTAAATTAATTTTACTAGTACATTTTATTTAATGATCTTTTTACTTTAACATGTAATTAAATTTGAAGAATATTTCTGATATATTTTCCATAATTTTTCATACTAAGTCTTTGAAATCCACTGTGTATTTACACTTAAAATACTTCCCAATTTGGGCTAACCATCTTTCTTTCTTTCTTTTTTTTTTTTTGAGATGGAGTTTTGTTCTTGTCACCTAGGCTGGAGTGCAATGGCACGATCTCAGCTCACTGCAAGCTCCACCTTCCAGGTTCAAGCAATTCTCCTGCGTCGGCCTCCAAAGTAGTTGAAATTACAGGTGCCCACCACCATGCCCAGCTAATTTTCGTATTTTTAGTAGAGACAGGGTTTCATCACGTTGGCCAAGCTGGTCTTGAACTCCTGACCTCAGGTGATCCACCCACCTTGGCCTCTCAAAGTGCTGGGATTGTGGGTGTGAGCTACCATGGGCTAGTCACATTTCAAGTGTTTAATAGTTATATGTGGCTAGCAGCTACCAAATTGAAGAGCTCAATTAATCATCTTAGAAACTTTTATGATAACATGCCAGTTTTATATGCCTATTTCCAATTCACAGGGAATTATGTCCAAATGTTAAGAATAATGCAGATATATTTAGGAGAATTTAACAATGGCTCTTATAGAAGAGTCACCTATTCTACTTCTGACCTGAATGATCTTAGACAAACTATTTTAACTATATAGGTCCCAGTCAATTCATCTGTAAAATGTAATTCTACCTAGTAACAATGTTACCATATTGTTATGAATATCAGGCAAAATGTTCACAGATAAAGCACACACCATTATGACAAACAAGATATAATTATAAAATCAGTGACATTAATCATTGAAAATTAATTAAAATTGTTGGCTGATTTTTTTCTGTTATTTCCAAAAAGAAATATCATTTGTATATTTAAATCAATATTTCAACATTATGGTTCCCAATGGCTAAATATAAGTATTTTGAATTTAATATTTTAAATCATACTAAATAACTAATATATAACTAGGAAAACATAAGGTTTGATTCTGTCTAAGTTTATTCTCAATTTATGAGTCATAGGACATGCAGGAAGTACTTTGCAGGTAATTGCTCCCTGTGGTCAAGAAGTAAACAGATTGAAAGTAATAGTACATATTTCTCAGTACCTATTTAATTGACTCAGTACACTAAGTATGGAATAACTCCATAATATTCAAATGTTTCAGAATATCTGTCTCAGATAAATCCTATAGAAGGTGGTACTCAGAAAAAGAAGATTTTAAAAAAAGTTTCCAACTAGATACATTTTTCTAATTAGCTAAAATCTAATCTGCTGGAAAATTAAAGCTTTGAAAGAGGCTAATCTTAACTTTGGTATTATTAAATGACTTATGGGCTCCTAGCTAAAAGAGAGTAATATGAGTGATAATCTATCGTATCTTTTACTATGATGTGGCTCTGGAAAGCAAAGGGAATATCATAAGTTAGAAATGAACAGATAAGTGAAGTTTAGGGGACATGTTCTTACTTTTTCATTTCCAGAAAATAAATGTGACAGAATAAATAGACTTGGCTACAATTTGAAAAAAAGTTAATAAATCAAATTCAGAAATTTTGCTATCACTACATTAAAAGTACTGATTGTGTGATTAGTACTATGCAAAAATGACACAGATAGTTTGATAAAGATATTTCATATAAACCAGTCAAATAATGTCTTGAAAGATTTGTTTGTGTGACAAAAAGCATTAATTTACTGCAAATACATTTTCAATATTTCACTGAAAGTTTTCTTATTAATGAAAGTTGCTATCACTGCATAGGGATAGATTGTTTGAATGCTAAGGTTGATAGTGTGAGAAACATAAGGTGGAACTAATAGAGATTCAAGTAAAATGAATCTAATATCGCTCCTGTTGCATTTTTTACCAGATGTAATAAATATTTATTGTACACAAAAAGAATTAGCATAAAAACTAGGAAATCATTTTTTAAATGTTATAGCATATATTTTAAAACATGATGAAAAATACATAGAAGAAATGATGTGGTATTTATTCAAATTCATTTTGGGGGTTAGGGTTTATTTTGTAATATTATGCAAAACAAGGACCTATTTTTTTTTTCATGCTTAGGGAATCTAGATATCTTAATCTGACCCTGCTCATTTTGCAGAAAATGAGCCATGTATAGATTTGGGCCTGATTGACCGTGAACAAATTAAAGAAACTACTTCAGGTCCCTCAAATTGTTAGGGCTATTAAGTCTGAAATAGGATACAGAAAATAAATGATCCTCTGCCTAAGTCATTTCAGGGCCTCTGAGAAAAGAGTTGGGTTGGGTTGGGTTGAGAAAGGTCAACCAAAAAACTAAGATCAAATGCAGCAGAAGGCAGCATCAGGTTCAAAAGAACGGAAGGATTTATAGTGGTGAGAAGGGGAGAAATAGGGATGGTTAACAAGTACAAAAGTGTAGCTTGATAGAATGAATAAGATCTGGTATTTGATAGTATAACAGAATGACTACAGTCAACAATACTTTATTGTACATTTAAATATAACTAAGAGTATAAATAGAATGCTGGTAACACACACGAAAAGAATAAATGCTTGAGGTGACAGATACTCCATTTTCCATAATGTAATTGTTACTATACCTTGTACACCTGGATCAAAATATCTCACATACCCCCAAAATATATATAGCTTCTATGTTCTCATAAAAATTAAAAATAAAAATAAGTAATAATATAAAAAAAGATGTAAGGAAGCATTTTCCTCCATACTCACTGGTCTGTGTGTTTTTGCAAAGGGGTATACTGTTTTTCTTGACCAGTTCTTCAACAGAAAGATAAATCCAAGAGTTTACATGCATGCTTTTAAGAGTCTAGCAGAATATTTCCTGATTATAAGAGACTAAAGAGATCAATTTAAAACTATATGTGATTTTTTATTTAAAAAAAGAAAATTCATGATGCTAACTAGTTTTTTAATACTGCTCTTGACTATGAAGAAACTCAGAGATAAACATTTAACTACCTATTGTTATAAATCTTTTTAACTTTACAATTCATCAGTTATATTTACTCTAATTACCTTGTATGCACATTATATTCAGATATACTTAGTATATGAATTTAACAAAATGTATTAGCTATGAATAAATATGGGCGATATTCAGATTATATCTAAACAGAGTAGATCTAGTTTATTTCCAGACTAGTTATATTGAGTTTAAAACATACTTTGCTACAATAAAAATAATTTAAAATATACTGATTAGGTCTTTGATCAAAGGCCTTTGTTCTTCAAGCTGTTAGGAAGTTAACTAATTTATTAGTGATTGTTAAGAGGACATGAATACGAGATATTAGTTAAGCCCAAAGAAAAGAAAATTGGTTTATTTAGCTTTCTTCATATGCTCCTTATTTTTTGCAAATTTCAATGCAATCTACTTATTGATTTATTTGCTTCCCAGCGATCATTAATTTTATGGCTAAAACAAGAATTTTAGGTTTACGTAACACATAATTTCTAAATATGTGTGCACATTGCTTTACCATCTCCCTCACAACATCCATTTACAGGAGGTAGAGTAGAGCTTATTTTCTAATTTATTTACTGATAGTGAAAATGCGACTTAGTCAACCTGGTCAAAATCTTGTGGCTACAAAGTAGAACATTTAGAACCAACCACACAGCCCTTTTAAATTTGAAACCATAGGCTTTTTCCAAGCACATTGTATAAATAATTTCTAACTTCTAAAGTTGTAAAGCCATATTTTTGTTTTATCTTCCCCTTGGTGAGGTATTTATAATTTCAGGATTGTACTAATAAAATGAAAGTAGAAAACGTAAAAATCAGAATCTTTTAAATTCTTGTTCTAAAATATCAATTTTGCTCCACTTCTCAACTTCAATAGTCTCACCACAACCATAAAATTAAGACACATCTACAACACATAAAATACCTGGTAATATAATACATTATGAGTATACCATACTTAGATACCAAAAAGAGTATTTTATCTTTCAATCTAAAGTTTCTAACTTTATATAACAGTTGTCATCATTTTTTTCTTAGAAATATGATGCCTAAACATCATAAAATTAAAAAATTTAAGCAAATTATATATTACATTTAGCTGTAAGAAAAGCAGATTGAAAAAATAAAATTTAATTTGTCTCTCTAGAAATACCAATGATTATTTTAAATGTTATTTTAATATCTAAAATTAATATCATATAGATAACATTTCACATTCATATTTTATTGCATTTACTTTTTGTGTGTTTATATTTATACATATTTATAATATTTTGCAGTGCCTATGTAGCCATGTATGGATAAAGATATTTACATAATTAGAAACTTTTTTTTTTTTTTGAGATGAAATCTCACTGTGTTTCCGAGGCTGGAATGCAGCGGCACGATTTTGGCTCACTGCAGCCTCCACCACTTGGGTTCAAGTGATTATTTTGCCTCAGCCTCCTGAGTAGCTGGAACTACAGGTGCACACCACCATGTCTAGCTAACTTTTGTATTTTTAGTAGAGATGGGGTTTTACCATGTTGGTTAGGCTGGTCTTGAACTCCTGACCTCAGTTGATCTGTCTACCTCGGCCTCCCAAAGTGCTGGGATTACAGCTGTGAGCTACCACACCAGACCAGAAACATTGGCTTAAATATGGTCTCCCTTACATAGTATGGCATTGTCAAAATGTTTCTGTTATACAATTTTTAAAAAATATTATAAAGCATTATTTTTCGAGTATACAAAAATACTAAAACTTGACATATCAAGGCTGATGCAGCCATTCCTCAGTGGCTGAACCTTAAATTGTTCTTTCAGTATAGAAATATTTGATATAGCAAATCTCCATTTTTTTCTCTCTCATATCTGTTCATCTAGCATCTGTCCAGTTTACTCCCCTCCAATGCATTTCATAAAAATAGTCAGAATGCTTTTTACATTCATTTTTGAAATGTTACTTTCCTAAATTGCTGCCCATTTTTCTCACAGTATAAATTAAGAGTTTTTCAGATTATACAAGACATTGAATGAATTTGCCCACGGACCCATGGTTTCGTCATCTTCATAGCAAACCTACTCATTCTCACAGTGCAGTTCCAACTGCATTGGTCAACCTCCCTCCCACACTAGGAATAACATATGCATCCTTCTCTCTGCCAATAATCCTACACAGGTATTATCTTGGCTAATAGCCAGCATAGTATCTACCACTCTTAAAAATCTTGTGCAATATTGAAAAATATCTAATTGCTACAATGTGAAAAGGATTCCCCAAATCCATGTGTTAAATCTCTCACTCCTCATGTGACTGTATTGGAGAAAGTCTTGAAAGAGGTGATTGAGGCTAACTGAAGTCATGAGGGTGGAGTTCTAATCTGATAACGCTGATTCTCACAGAGGAGGAGGAGGAGGAGGAGGAAGAAGTAGGAGGAGGGGGAAAGGGGAGGGGGATGGGAGGATGGGGAGGAAGAGGAGGGGGAAGGATGAGGAGAAAGGGGAGGAGGGGGGAGAAGAGGGGAGGAGAGAGGAGGAAGGGAAGGGGAGGTGGGGGAGAACACTAGAGCTCTCTCTTTCTCTACCATGTGAGAACACAGCAAGAAGATGACTGCCTTCAAGTAGGAAGAAAACCTCCACCAGAAACAAAACCTTACAAGAACCCTGATCTTGAACTTTCTAACCTCCAGAACCATAAGAAAGAAATTTCTATTGTTTAAGCCATGCAGCTTATGATATTTTGTTACAGCAGCCCAAGAAGACTAAGACA
The DNA here is from genome assembly GCA_963574635.1 of Cheracebus regulus. Classification (NCBI taxonomy): domain Eukaryota; kingdom Metazoa; phylum Chordata; class Mammalia; order Primates; family Pitheciidae; genus Cheracebus; species Cheracebus regulus. The sequence goes on from CAUYQU010091296.1 coordinate 34,299, forward strand.
GATTTTGGTACCAAGGAGTAGAGTTCTTGTGTAAAACATACCTAAAAATATGGCAGTGGCTTTGGAACTGGATATTAGCTACAGGCCAGAATAGTTATGAAGTACATGCCGGAAATGTATATAGATACTATGGGAAATTTGGGGTTGTCTCAGATAGAAATAAGAAACAGGTTACTGGAGGCCGGGCTCAGTGGCTCAGGCCTGTAATCCCAGCACCCTGGGGGCACAAGGCGAAGGATCACCTGACGTCAGGAGTTAGAGATCAGCCTGGTCAACATGGTGAATCCCTGTCTCTACTAAAAATACAAAAATTAGCCAGACTTGGTGGCGTGCACCTGTAACCCCAGCTACTTGGGAGGCTGGGGCAGGAGAATTGCTTGAACCTGGGAGGTGGAGGTTGCAGTGAGCCAAGATCGCCCCATTGCACTCCAGCCTGGGTGACAATTGTAAAACTCCATCAAAAAGAAAGAAAAGAAAAGAAGAGAGAGAAAGAGAGAGAGAGAAGAGAGAAGGAAGGAAGGGAGAGAGGGAGGGAGGGAGGGAAGAAAAGGAAAAGAAAAGAAAAGAAAGAAAGACTGGTTACTGGAAACTGGCAGGAAGCTAAGCTAAGCCTTGTTATAAAGTGGCAAATAACTTAGCTAAGTTGAGTTTTAGTATTTTTGTGGTAGGTATAAATTGTAAGCAATAAAATGTTTAGCAGAAGAGATTTCTAAGCAAAGCATTGAAGATGCAACTTAGGTTCCTTTTCTGATTATAGTAAAATATGAGAGGAAATAGATGAATCGAAGATGGAATTGGTAGATTAAAAAGGAACCAGAACTCGAAGATTTGAAAAATTCTCAGTTTATGATACAAAAATGAGAAAGTTTGTTCTACAGAGAACACTAAGAATGTGGCTAAATAGCCATTTGATAAAGAGATCATAGGTATGATTCATGGACTTAATTAGCCATTTAAGCAGAAGCCAGGAATAGAGATAGAATTACACCAGCAGGAACACTGAAACTGGGACTAAAAGGGACAGAAAATAAAAGAGACAACATGAAAGAAGGGTATTAAACTTTTAGATCCTACATGACTCGATCATAGAACTATTCTACTGCAAGTGAACTATTCTTCAAAACAAGAAAGAATGATCTTTAAGGTAATTCAGAGATCATCAGTGCTGCCTCCAAGTTTCAAAGAATGGGTCTAGTGCCTCTGTTTTAACAAGCCAAGCAATCTCCAACCAGAGTTGTGAATGTGGGGTTGCTTAACGCCTTGAGTGTGGGATCCTCTCCCCTCCTAGCAGTGTTGGCAACATGACCACTGCTCAGCAAAGCCATAGGAGCAGATTGTCAACCTGGTCCAGAAGACAGGGTTGCAAGCCAAAGAGGATTACTCTCAAGTCTTAAGTTGTAACGACATTTGCCTTGCTTAGAACCCTTTGCCCTCTTTCTTTTTTGTTTCTTGCTTTTGACATGGAAATGTCTGTCCTGTGTCTGTTCTACCATCGTATTTTGGAAATGAGTAACTTGCCTGGTATCACAGCTTCAGAGTTAGAGAAGCTGAAGAAAAAATTTGCCTCAGGATGAATTGTAACTTAAATTTTACCCGTAATTGATTTAGATAACATTTAGATGAAATTTTGGACTTCAGACCTTAGAGTTGATGCTGTAATGACAAGACTTTTGGGGCTGCTGAAACGGAAGAAATGAATTTTGCATGTGATAAAAACATGAATTGAGCAGGCAAGAAGGCAGAAAAAGAATGCTGTGGAAAGAACTGTCTTGCCAAAATTCATAGTTCAATTCCTAACCCCCATGTAGCTATATTAGAGTTAGGTTACTTTAAAGAGGTAATTTAGGTTAAGTGAGGTCATAAGAGCATAGCTCTACTCCTATAGGGCAGGCACTCTTATGTAAAGATCAAGATACACCAGAGCTCTCTCATATGAGAACACAATGATAACTCACTGTCTGCAAATCAGGTAAAAAGCCCTCACCAAAACCAAAACCCTGCCAGAACCTTGATCTTGGACTTACCAGCCTCCAGAACTGTGAGAAATAAATATCTGTTGTTTAACCAAAGAGTATGATACAGTGTTATATTTGATAACATACCTGAAGAGACTAAAGTATCGATTTAATACAACAACCCTGTATAATGAGTCAATTAAATATAAAGGTATATTTCAGATTAGAACACATACATTTAGAGACAATAGACAACTTACTCAATAATCAAATGACTTTTTGGAATAGAACAAGACCATCTGACATTTTTAAGGAAACTCCTATTCATCCTTAAGGGATCAGCTTAAATAACATCTTCTTAAAGGAAGTATGGCTGAACTCTGAACTATTTTATGTTCTTAAATTTTTAAATATATTTCTATTTTAGAAAAAATATTCAATATTTATTTGCATGTTGGTTTAGTTTCTTTATGTTTCATTTTGGACTCTCAGAATTGTAATCCCTTTCTTCTTTACCTCTCTATGCCAGCTACTATTGCAGTGATCACCACTTAGTAAACTTCAAAAAGTACTTCTTGAATAAACAAACTCTTGACATCGTTGTTAAATATTTCATTGAAGTGTATGTATAGTTTTGGACTTGTTGATAAAATATATTATTATATATGATGGCTACTTTTATGTATCAACCTGACTGGGTCATGAGGTGTCCAGATACCGAGTCTTGAAACTCAGACTGGACCTTCAATAATGGCTTTTCTGGGTGTCCAACTTGCAGATGGCAGACCACAGAACTTCCAAGTTTCCATAATTGCATGAACCAATTGAACCAATTTCCTATAATAAATCTCTGTCTCAGTCTCCATCTGTCTCTTTCCCTTTTTGTGTATACACACACACACACACACACACACACACCCTATTGGTTCTGTTTTTCTGGAAAATCCTGACCAATGCACTATATATTTAAGATACTAGTTTTTCTATTTATTAAATTTTGTTTGAAATTATGAAAAAGAGAAAAGTAAAATCACCAAACATATTGAAGTCATATCATGAGAAATGACTACTTTTATTATATTATTTCTTTGTTATTTATAAAATTAAAGTCTCCTCTGGGTGTGGTGGCTCACGCCTGTAATCCCAGCACTTTGGGAGGCTGAGGCGGGTGGATCACCTGAGGTCAGGAATTTGAGACCAGCCTGGCCAACATGGTGAAACCCTGTCTCTACTAAAAATACAAAAATTAACTGGGCATGGTAGAGGACACCTGTAATCCCAGCTACTAGGGAGGCTGAGGCAGGAGAATGGCTTGAACCCGGGAGGTGGAAGTTGCAGTGAGCCGAGATTGTGTCATTGTACTCCAGCTGGGTGACAAGAGTGAGACTCCATCTCAAAAAAAAAAAAAATTCAAAGTCTCAGTCTAGCTATTTAAAAGTAGCATTTCTTATTAATACATTCTGATTATAAATAAAATATATGTTGATATCTAAAATTGAGAGGTCACTGTGTAATAAGAATTAGATTAATGCCATAATTAGCCCTGGTCTGTGCTATGAAAAGGTATGAGATGAAGTCAGAATTTACACTATCTTTCTACATGGCTTGTTCTCAGCAAGCCAAGAAATTAATTTAAAAGTTGACTAGAATGAGTACAAAGTCTTCAGGCCTATGGAGAAGTAAATTAAAACTTCTATTTGCAGCTGGGAACTCTCACAAAAAATACATACCTACATGTATGAGCATGTAATCACCCATACTAAAGATAAGATTGCAATCAAAATCTATGAACCATATAAGGAAATGAACTAAAATATGAGTTACCAAATTCAATATGCAGAAAAATTAGCTCCACAAACTGGAAAGCACCTATATAATAACTCCAGTGAATGTCCTCAATATCAATCATCTCCTAATCTATTTATTATTTTCTCTTTTCTGAAGTTTTCTTATATTTTAAAAAATGTTCTCTTTATCACTAAATCAAGATGCCATTTTGTCAATTCTGTGCTTTACTGCTTTCACAGAGCTTATAATTTTGCAAGTGCATTTTTAGTTTTCTATTATTTTCCCCCTGATTTTTATTGTGTTTTTCTTATAATTCTCTGCTTCTTTTTTCCAAGAGGACAAATTGTCATATTATTTTGAAAATATGAAAAAGTTTATTTAAATTCATAGAAATCAAGGTGAATATTCCTGAGTCTTTAGTGTAGTTCTGTCTTTTCATTATTATTTTAGTTTGTTTACCACATATAGCTGCTTTTCCTCCTTTAGGTGTCTTTGACCAATGTATTAATCAAGCATTGTTGATGAGGATTGGCTCAAGTGAAGGGAGCCTAAAATTACTTCTGAGATCTAAATGTAGAGAGTCATTAGATGTAGAATTCTCAGATTATTTTCTTCTTTGCTTCTTCCACAGTGTGGCTTTCTTCCGTAGCTGCTGTAATATCTCAGTGTAATACATAGAAGTATTAAAATCCCTACTCTCTGTATTTGGCAGGGAGTTCCATGTCTCAAACACTGACTGTAACACTACATATTTTATTCAGAATCTTAGTTAATGCCTTCCATGTGCTAAGTGATATGGATTTATTAGCCAATAAAGCAGACAAAAAGTCTGTCCTCCTGTAATGTGTATCTACTTGGAAAAGTTCCCAGGATGTAACATGTTAACGCCAGTCATGCTATCTACTTCCATTTCTTATCATTGTTCTCTGTCAGTTACAAAGTTAAATAGGAGAGGAAAACATGTAACGGAATAAAAGAAGACTTTTGATGGATTAAAAAGTTGCAGCCACACAGTAGTGAATATCTATCTAATTTTCCTGCTGTTTTAAACCATGAGTTTTTTAGTTTGGGACATATACAGTGTTTAATTTGTTTCTTAATTTTGTTTGAGGGGCATCCATTTTAGGAAATGAACCCCAGTAATGCCAAAAAATATATGAATAATACTTTATTCTTCATAGAGGTTCGATGATTTTAGAGTTATCCATTGTTTTCCCAGATTCTTTATTTCTAGCTTTTTTATTTTTCATTTATTTTATCTTACTAGTTGTTTAAATAAAAGATAAAATAGATTGTGTCAAGATATTTTCCAAAACTCAATTTTAAATCAGAAGTTCTAAAGCTACATTTTAAAATAGTCTACACTTGTAAAAGCAGCGAAACAGGCAATTCAAAAGTGTGCTCTCAGGAGTCAATGCTTCATTGAGCATGTGATATTTACTGTAGTGTAGAAGTTATGATACTTTCTTAGGTTACTTCACCTTTCTGTGACTTGGGTTCCTCTTCTGTAAAACTGGATAATGATGCCATCCATTAATCCATTGAATAAATTAAATAATAAAATAACATTTAGAACACTCAAAAAATTGTCAAGCAAATGCCTATATTATCATCAGCATATTACTATTATTTTTCTAATTTCAGCACAAATTCTTCAGTGCAACAAAATAATGCTCATTTTATGGAGAAAGAGATAGTGGGCAGGGAGAAACTTGGGGAAAGTAAAGGACTTTGTACCTAGACCTGTTACATTTGAAACATACATTACATAGATAAGTGGAATTAAGAGCAAAAAAAATTATGATACTGTAGTTAGAATTAATAAAATGTTTTCAGGAAGAAACCTCTTTCAGTTTTTTAATACCCAAACATTTTATCTAAAAAAAATGTTTAAATTAATAGTGCCTACTTCATGTATGGACAGTAAGTGATAGAACACATGTATGGTAATTAGCAGAGAACCTGGCAAACAGAGAGTGATCATCAGGGTTAACAAAAACAACAATAATGATACCATTATCATTATGCACTTTCGTATATGTGGATAAGAAAAGCAGAATGCAACATATACAATGCAAAATGTTAGGTTACTACTGAAAAGCTTTTCTTTTCCAAAATAACACTATAACCTAGTTTTTAACTCTCACATTGAATGAAGTAATTAAGCATGTTGCACCAAATTTTGAGAACATGGGCCTAACTTAGACCTCAATGTATACTTTTAGAACTGATACCTATGCATGTACGTGCACACACACACATATACACAGAGACACAAACACACACATACACAACACGAACACTTGCCAGGCCTTTATTCATTTAAGATTTAGAACAGTTAAGACTTTCTTAGGTGTTTTGTGAAATTTAATTTCTAACCCATGGATGTAAAATTTTGCTATATCATGGAAAAATAATGTATCTGGGAAAACTATATATGCTTCTGGGAAACTATTATGTATCTGGGAAAATAATGTATCTAATAACCTGAAAAGTAGATGCAAGAAGATATCTCCAAGAGGCTCGTTATCTCGTGGCAAATCAAGAATAAAATAACAGGCATTGAAAATAATTTATGTGACACCAGACCCAAAGGAATTTTTTTAGCTAGCTAGTTTTACTGGCTTCTAAAGCTACTAATGCAATAAGTGATTTAATGCATTAATGTCTTTCTGGGTTTTCAACATTTTGCATAACTTTTATGGAATTTTGTGGAAACAAATCTGACATATTTACTCAGTGATGGTGGTATAAAATACTTTCAACAAAAAGTAATTTAATTTCTATTATGATTTCAACCTCACAACCAATCTATAAAGGGAATATTGTTTCTAATGCAATGCATTAGCAGGAAAAGTTTTTTTTTTTTCATAAATAATTTATGTTAGAGTAAAGCAAGTTTAACTTGGAAGCATGGATCCTTCCATAATGCTAAGTTGGTTCCCAAATACAGGGAAAACATGCAAATAAAAAATTTATACAAAAAAGTTTTACAACTGCAGTGAGGTGTTGTTTCTGCATATAAAAAATATTTTTTAAAATGAACAAAGTATCTCATGCTATGTTCAAAACATCTCTTTTTTCCCCTATGAATTAAACAGCATCCAAAATATCCATTTCATAAAAGATGCAAAGGAAAGTCTTTTTGAATCACAGTGAAGTTTTCCCAGGCCTATTCTCAACTATGCAAAGAAAAGTGATTACTTTTATTCCAAGAACTCTTTTACTTTAGTCTTTGGATAATAACCCCTATGTATGACAGCCTTGATGTACATTTCAGAAAAAAATATATAATTTCATTTGTTCTATATTTGTTTTTCACCTTTTACCATTAGCACTTCTGAATCTGTGATGTAGATTCATTTTTAATGTTAATTTTATACAAATTTTCATTACAGTATATTTATGCTAGTTGTAGATAAATTAGAAAATCAGAAAATGCTCACGATTTTATAAAAGAGAAATAAACAGAAATAACTACTTTTACATATTACTGAATAACTCTTTATTCTTACCTCTTCAGCTGTAATTACATCTTGAGTTTATTTATTCTTTAAATGTTTATTGAATTGTATATATCAGGTACTGTTCTTCCCACTGAGGATAAAAATGTGAAAAATTCATGCTCTTACAAAGGTGTATTCTATTTGGAGGAGGCCTCAAACAGTTAATGAACAGAAAAAATGTATTGTTTGTTGAAAGCTAAGTGATACGAAGAAAAGTAAATCAAGGAAAGAACTCCAGGAGTGTCTGAGAGGTGGAAGAGCTGCAAGTTGCTGTAGGAGTGAGAGAAGACCTCGCTGAGAAGGTGACAGGAATAAACTGAGAGTGTGAGGGAGCGAGGGTTGTGGCTATCCAGGACAAAACAAGTGCCAAGTGATAACAAGTCTACTAAACACTCAATAGAATAGTCAGACTAACTGGAGGAGAAGAAGCCAGACAGAAAGTGGTGGAGATGTGGTCAGAGATGTAACATTCTGACAACCCATTCTTGGCTCCTTGACTTGACTGACTATCTGGGGAGGAGCCACTGGCGAGTTGTGAGCTGACATATATTTATAGAATCACTCACTCCATTTTGAGAATAAATTCAAAGTGAATAAGAGCAAAAGCTGCATAACAGTTGAGAGGCTTTTGCAATCATCTGGACATGACAGTAATGGCAAAGTTTATTAAACATTTATTACTCAAGGCCTTAATTTTTAAAATTCTTATTGAAGTTAAAAATTCTCAATTTTAAATACCAACTAAATCTTCAAGTCTTAGAATGAATGAAGAGTAGCCTCCTTACCTCACTCTTATGCTCATTGAATAGAGGCAAGCACACTCAAATCCTAAAGTTGCCCCATCCCCACTGTATTTCGCCACTTATTTCTAAATTACATATTTTTTATGCAATCGCTTTTCTTTTTGGTGTTGGACGTTATTTTTAGACATTCTACAATACGAAATAAGAATTTAGCCTTCTTTCCTCCCCTTCCTACAAACAGACACAATATACATGCTTATATATATACTTCCCAGTAGCCTATATTATGAATATAGTCAGATTTAGCTAGACAAAATATCCCTCAATTCATCCTTATATAAAGTTTTAGTTTTTCTAATATTTGGATACCTTAAAAAATGTTGGAATGAAGGGTCTTGTTCACATATTTTGCAAGTGTGTTCAGTTATTGCCTTATGACAAATTTACAGAAATGAGATTGCTGGGATGCAAAGTGAGTACATTTTAATTATCAATGTATGAAGCCAAATTGCCCTTCAGGAAGATTATATCAATTTATAGACCCATTGGTATCATTAATACTTTCTGTTGGCCAAATCTGATTTTAAAATTGATCTCTTTTATGTAACATTTGATTTTCTTTTATACTTTAAATTTTCTTTCTTCTTCTTTTTTTTTTTTTTTGAGATGGAGTCTTGGGCCTTGCTCTGTCTTCTAGGCTGGAGTACAATGGCTCGATCTCAGCTGATCACAAGCTCCGCCTCCTAGGTTCAAGCAATTCTTCTGCCTCAGCCTCCCGAGTAGCTGGGACTACAGGCACGCACCACCACGCCTGGCTAATTTTTTGTACTTTTAGTGGAGATGGGGTTTCACCATGTTTGTCAGGCTGGTCTTGAACTCCTGACCTCATGATCCGCCCGCCTTGGCCTCCTAAAGTGCTGGGATTATAGGCATAAGCCACGGCGCCTGGCAGTGTAAATTTTCTTAATTTCCTGGAATATTAACATTCTAGACTCTGTGCACTTGGAAAGAAAATGATCTTCAAACTGCAAAACAGAAGTGATAGATATATACCTAAAATATTCCTGAATAAACTTAAATACTACATTGAAGGCAAAATTCTCTTACTAGAGAATGTACCTGAAAGACTAGTAATTTCAAGGGTTCATGCTGATCCAAGCTAGTTTTGTTTTACATATTTGAAGTAATATGTAAATGTATTTTACATATTTGAAGTAATATGTACATAGATTAATCCTCTATATCATTAGAAATGCAATTTCTTGCACAAATGAACGTAGTTTTTTAGGGAATAATTTTAATGTTTCACATTATACTGAAACTATGTCATTGGCTGTGCAGATATAACACATCTAATCATAATACATTTTGACATGGTTAAAACATTGGGTTTTGTTTGTTTTTTCAAAACTTGAATGACTTTTCCCAGACAACATGCATGTGTTTCATTCTTAGCCTTTCATTTTCCCTTTGTGTAATTTGGTTAGAAAAGAGAAGTAAGTTGATCTCTAATTATTTCCACATCTATTGTGAATTTAAATTTATTTACAGACTAGTGCAGCTGTATACCACTTTTAAATTGAAAAGTATATTTTTTCTGAATAAATCATAGTCAAAATATGACAAGAAAATATGAGGCTCTTGTAAACGAACCATGATAAATCATGTTTCAACCATAAACAAGAAAAACCATGTCATCCCCTCCTTTAACTAGTAAAGTATGGCACTTATTTCATGAGAAAATTAATTACCTCAGTGACAGAAAAAGCCCTTTTAAATATTATTTCAAATTCTTTAGTTTTTTTTCAGCTGTGATCTATTTGCAGCATTTTATTCATTCAAGCACTGAGATGGAACTTGATATGCATGGCATGTACGCACATTTTGTTTTCTGCTGTTCTTGAGAGTTTTTTCTTATATGTATGCAAAGGCACAGCTATAGAGGTATTAATGGATGTCTATTCCAACTAACTCCTATATCAGCTTTCAATTAACTTTTTGCTTTTGTTTGATTTGCCGGTCCAGACAAGAATATCATCTGCCCTGCATATATTTGTATATGAGAGAAATATACATTTAACTATATTTTAATCCCAAAAATAATTCTTTTAAATTTTAGAAGATTCACCAGAGTTGTTATTAATATTTCAATTTGACAATTTAATTTTATTCTGTTTAGGAAAAAAATAAAAATATATAAGAGATCACTGCTCCTACATAAATAACTGACTGATTTCCAGCTTCCCAGCTTAATGACTTCAAAAGTAGAGAAAATTTGCAAGTTTAGTTATGTGAATATAGTTCAAACATTTGTATCATAAGCTATAATGAAATCCAGTTTTCATTACACTTCACCAGTGTCTTGCAAATTGGTGCTCAGGCTATACATGACACAATAGCCAAAATGGAGCCCTTACCAGAATAGGCATTGCTCATGTGCATCTGCTGGCTCAAGCTGGCCTTCCCTAATCACACTAAATAGACTCATTAATTTCTTGTTTATTGAAATGAAATGGGGATATTGACAAAAGTAACTTAAAACTCAAGAGTATGTAAGTACAACAAAACATGAGAAGCTACAGCCCTCAAATCAAATTAACTCTTTATGCCAATTTTGTCTCAGTTTCTCTCTTTAGGTGGACAAACATCATTGACAAATCAGTTAAGATAATATTATCAGTTCAAAAAATAATCAAGATTCATCATTGTACAAGAAAATGTGAAATTCTATGAAATTTTACAGCTCATGTATAAAAGAAATTTGATGGCAGTTTAAGTTTTTCTAAGGAAAAACTTAAGATTTCCTTGACATTGCCAATAATGTAATGAGTGATAAAGCTACAAAATTGTTATCAGTTAGAGATATAATCAAAGAAAAAGCAGCTAATCATTATAGAAAATAATTATAAAAGTGTTTAAAGCCTTTAATTAAAATAAATGCTAAATTTTTGTTCTGCATTTTATGACTGTGGTGACTAAGATGGCTTTAATATTACTCTAAGCTTGACAAAGCTTAAACCAGACTTCTTTACTCTGGGCCTCTGATCTCTATTTACTTAGAATATTTACTTTATAAAACTTAGAGTTGTAAATTCTTTGTCTGCCCCTTTGAATGCAAACTTACACGTAAGAATATATTTCTCAGAGATCTAGGTATAATTTCTTTGAAAGGCAATTATTTAAAAAAAAAATAGGGCTCTCTCTTCCAGTCTCCATGGGAGGGTAAGAGCTTAACTTCATTAAGAAGCAATTAAAAATGGCTATGGTTTGGCTGTGTCCTTACACAAATCTCACCTTGAATTATAATAATTCCCATGTGTCAAGGGTGAGGCTAGGTGAAGATAATTGAAGCATGGGTGCAGGTTCCCCCATACTGTTCTCATGGTAGTGAATAAGTCTCACGAGATCTGATAGTTTTTAAAATATGAGTTCCCCTGAAGATGCCCAGTTGCCTGCTCCATGTAAGACGTCCTTTTGCTCTTCCTTCATCTTTCACCATGATTGTGAGGCCTCCTCAGCCAGGTGGAACTTCAAGCCCATTAAAACTCTTCCCTTTATAAATTACCTAGTCTCAGGCAAGCCATTATTAGCACTATGAGCACAGACTAATACACGAAAACAGATGGCCAATCACATTGACCAGCCTCCACCAGTGTTCCACAGTACTTTTCCACTAGATCAGCTCAGCATTTAAAAGTCCTCCTGCCTTTTGTTTCAACAGAGTTGAGTTCAGTCTCTATTTCTTATTGCAATATTCTTGGCTCCCAGTGCAATAACCTTGTGTAAAGTCTTTCTTTCCACTTTCAACACATCCAGTGTAATTTTTCTTTAACAGTGGTGTTTATTAGTTTTCCAATAATGTATAATTTCTTGACTTTTTCTTCTCTTTCTAAATAAAAATTCACCTCTATATCTAAATTGTATTTGCAAGTTTAATTTTGGTTTTTGTCAAGGATCACTAATCCAGTTTATAAGCTTCAAACTCCACAAAACTGGATTCATCTTTACTCTTGCTTTTCACCCTAATCTTAAGTATGTAAAAATGTATCAGTTTATCCTCAATACCTTGTCTTTATTCAACATGAACTCAAGGCTTGACAGTATTTTCTTTACAAATTCACTCACCAAAGTACAGCCAATACATCAAAAACTGATTTCATCATCAATTTTGGAAAATATTCTATGATCCTTCAATTGGAATTTGCCTTTATTTCCTATGTTTAATAGCATTGTTTGCAATCTTGTAATATAATTTATTATAGTCTGCCAACTAACAGAGCTATCTGTGTGCTTCCTCAAGCTTTTACAGTAGAGAATGTAAGTTTTTAGATTGCAGGGCATCTATGTTATTAGTCTTTATATCATCCTCATTAGCTAAAGCAGTAGACACAGAAATATATGTGGAATTAAATTGCTGCAACATGAATTTATTTGATTTAATCTGAAACGTGATTCTCATAAAAGAAATATTGAAAAATCTCCCAAGATAGTAAGTTACTTGCAGAGGAAAAGTAATAATTGAGAAGAGAATATTCATGAAATCCTGTCATATGTCTCAGGGAGATAACCTTCTTTAACAGATCACAATTGAGCTCAAATTCTTCCTGTTCTCTTGAAGCTTTCCCTGACATTTTATAGCCAAAGTTAAACTTACCTCTTGGTATACTGAATTTATCTCTAACTATCTGACTTTCCTACTAAACTAGAAATTTTTGAGGTCTTGGACAATGATCTTATTTGTCTCTTTATCCTTCTTGCATGGTTTAGAACTTTTTATACAACGGGGTACTTGGTAGTACTTATTAGAATAAAAGAAAGAAAGAAGGGGTGAAAGTAGAAATGGGAGAGCCCGAAAAGGAGAGAGAGAGAGATTACCCAACAATAATCAGATTTATCCCCATATTTATCCGATTCCAAAGTCATGATCTTTTTTTAGGTTACAGTGTCTGCCATCACAGGACCAAGACCCAGCTTCAGAGAAAACCCAGTTCTGACCAAAATTAAGACAGACAGACAGACACACACACACACACAAACAAATATAAATGCGAGCACTCTTGAAAACTATCATTTCCTTTTGCCATGTAAATTACACAACAATCAGCATAAATAGGTTTAACAAAACATGTATAAAGAGGATGCTTTAAAAATCCAAAGCTGTTCCTCCCATATCCCTCAATACATGTTTACCATTCGAAGTGTTTTATTTGAAAGCTAAGAATACTTCTCTTTAGCCAGTGATACTGAGGGACTGTGACAAGGAAAAAACTTCTCTTCCCGGGTCCACGAGTGGTGTGGTTTCAAAGGCAGGAGATTCCCAGCTCCAGGCCTCCAACCAGGCCCCCATCCAGGAACTTAAAGTTCTTTGCCTGGCTTTCCCGTGCACGGGCTAAGTAGAGAAATCCAGGTGGGCTCCTTTGTCCAAAAAGCTTGCTGAAAGCTCTGGGAAGAGGGGGCTCTGTTGTGGATCAAGTAGCAAATCCCTATCAGAGTCAAAGATCAATCACTCCAGAGGAAGTCTGAAAGAACTCCTCTCATCGGACAGAAACATGAATGAGGAGGTAATAACTCAAGGGTGAAAATCCCACTGCTCCCTCCCTATACTGTTTCCTTCTCTGGATCCCCTCCCATGGCAGGGTGGTAGCTGTCTCTTTCTCTCTCTCTGCATAACAAATCACTTCTCCACAAAACTCTTTGGGTCCACGATATTTATTCCAACAGCAAACTCACCCTGCCTCTGGGGCCCCTTTCCCCATTCTTCCCGGTAAGAGAGACTCAGAACCTCATTGGTCGGGGAGGTGGCTGAGTACACCCTCCTCCCTGGTTACAATACATGCTAGGGCAAACACAATTACCTACTCACAAATGGACTTACAAACTCTTTCTTCTTGTTATGCCATTCATGTGCTTTTTTATATTTATTTTAATACAAATTTTCACTGAAAAATCACACAATTATTTTATAAAATTTACAACATACAAATGAACAAAAAGAAAACTAGGCCAGTCTAAATAGTTCAACAAAGAGAACCCTTAGTCAAGATTCTGTTGCAGTGACTAGTGTGCTGGCAATAGAGCCATAGAAAAATAGAATGCTGTTGTATGCAAATTTATATTTTTTATATACTCCTAGCATATTATGATGAATTACAAGTGAATGGTAGGATAAAAGTCAAGAATGGATGTTTTAATCTTTGTTAATAAAATACCATAGACTGGGTGACTTCAACAATAGTCATTTACTTTTCATAGTTTTGGAAGTTAAAATGACTAAGTTCAACGTGTTGGCATACTCAGTTTCTGGTAAGGCCCTCTTCCTGGCTTGCAGACAGTTGCCTTCTCACTATGTCCTCAAGTGGCAGAGAGAGAGAGTGCACTCTGGTCTTTCCTTTTCTTATAAAGTCACTAATCCTATCATGGGGACCTGCTTTCATGATTTCATCTAAACCAAATTATCTTCCAAAGGCCTTATGTACAAATATAATTGCATTAGGAGTTAGGGCTTAAACTTAGGAATTTGAGAGAATACAAACGTTTATCCATAACAATAGCCCTGAGTTTACAGTGGGTGTTCCTTTTTAGAAAGAGGAACAGATTTGAGGGCATATCCAAAGTTCTGTCTTCTTGAAATAGAATATTTTTTTTATTTCTTCTTTTCTTTTTTTTTTTTTTTGAGACAGAGTTTTGCTCTTGTTGCCCAGACTGGAGTGCAATAACACCATTTCGGCTCACCACAAACCCCATCTCTGGGGTTCAAGCGATTCTCCTGTCTCAGCCTCCCAAGTAGCTGCAATTAGAGGCTTGCATCACTACACTAGGCTAATTTTAAATTTTTAGTAGAGATGTCATTTCTCCATGTTGGTCAGGCTGGTCTCAAACTTCTGAGCTCAGGTGATCTGCCCACCTCAGCCTCCCAGAGTGCTGGGATTATAGGCATGAGCCACTGCATGTGGCTGAAATAGGGTATCTTATATTTGAGTTGTCTATTGTACATTCAAGTTCTTATGTCAAGTAAGCAGTTAGATTTATGAGTTAACACTTAAAGGTAAAAGAATCAAGATTTGCCACTTAAAATTGTTGAAAACTGATTTGAAACAATATTTTGTATATGAAGTTGTTCAAATTTCAGAATTTGGTTTCTTAAGAAAATAGAGGGATGGGCACAGTGGCTCATGCCTATAATGCCAGCACTTTGGGAGACTGAGAGGGGAGGATTCCCTGGCCCAGGAATTACAGGTACAGTGAGGTATGGCCATGCCACTGCACTCTAGCTTATGGGACAGAGTGAGATGCAGTCTCAAATAAATAAATAAAGACTGTCATTTATTCAGTTGTTTTTCAGTAGCATTTTCACCTTACCGTTCTTATTTTATAATTCTAAAAATTTAGAAAAAAATGATTATTTTGAATGCAAATTCTCTCATCCTGGCTTTTCTGAAAAATTCTAGTTTAGATACTGAAAAAAAAAAGGAGTGTGTATATATTCAAGACAGTCACATGTAGCTGATTTTGCCAGAAGAGATTCATTGACGAAAAGGACAAACTTTGTAAAATGTTTGAAGGGAGATATTATAAGCCAAATGTGAGTGACCCCATGGCCTTAGGCACACACTTAGGAAGTCCAGATTACAACTTGGTTTTGTACATTTTAGGGAGATGTAAGACATCAATGCATGTGAGATATATTTTGATTCTGTCTGGAAAGACAGGAAAACTTGAATTAGGGGTTTACAGGTCATGGGTGAATTCTAAGATTTTCTGATTGGTAATTGGTTGGGTTAAGTTATTATGTAAAAACCAGGAATCAGTAGAAAGGAGTGTCTGGATTAAGATGAGGAGTAGTGGAGACCAAGTTTCTTATTACAGAGATGAAGTCTCATAGGCGGCTTCCCTTAGAGATAATAGATGTCAAGTGTTTCTTATTTAGAACTTTAAAAGGTGCCAGACTCTCAGTTATCTCTTTAGGATTTGGAGAGCCTAGAATAAGAAAGATCTAGTTGAGTTAATAGAGAATTTTTACAGTCACGAATTTTCCCCCACAAAAGATGGCTTTGCAGAATCATTTCAAAATATGGCAAAGAAACACATTTTGGGGTAGAATATTTTGATTCCCTTTTTATCTGTCATGTGATGTTATGCCAGAGTCACATTGAAAAGTAAGCCACGTTCTACAGGGTTAAATAAAACCCATCTGATGCGATTTTATGGTTTGTAGAGCATGACTCCCCAGACTCATAAGGAATTTAGGTAAGAAAAATAAAATGTCAGAGTTTAGTCCTCAAGTTATTTTTTTCTCTTGGTTCCTGAACACACATTTTATGTTTGTGGAATAATTAGCTTTCAGTGGTTTATACATTGTTTCTTGTGACAAAAAAAGGTATCAGATTAAATTGTACTGAGTCACTGAGCAATTTGAGATTACATACTTCTGTTAATTTGCAAGTGATGATTTACCACTTGTTACAGACTAGACATTCAGGTGCTTTGGGGAATTAAAAAAAAAATAGTACTAAGCTACACTAGTTATCTCCCTCTCCCTAGTCTATTAGAAAGACATATATATACATATATATGCACACACATATAAAATATTTCATATATGTTTAAATATACTGAAATGTTTGTGTGTATAGCCCCAGAAAAAATAAACTTGATGGAGAGAATAGTTAAGTTCTATAATGGGTCCATAGAGAAAGGCTACATTTTGATAAACCAACATTCATTGGCAGGTATTTAGCTTGACAAGGCATCAGGTCTACATATAAATGTTAATAGCAGTATACTGATTGCACATCCTGTGGCTAACTAAGCCTCATAAAACTTTCAAAATATATACTTCAGAGTGACCATTACTGCAGAGTGTTAAGACATTTTTACAAAAAAAAAAGTGTTTTTCCCTTTTTGATTTTTTGGCTGTCCCTAATCTGAGATTATTTGATGATGTAATAGCCCAGAGTCTGATTTCTGAATTGATTACTGAGGAAAAAAATCTATGGTGAGAGCATGCATATCAAACTGAAAGAACAGCCTGCTGATTACACAGAAGAACATTACTATTTACATGCAAATATCTTTGTAATCAGCAATGATAGGAAAGAAAATGTATGAGAGTCTAAAGCACTTGGGATTATAACTGTTTCAACTTTCCCTAAGCCGGTACCTCAAAAAATGTTTTCTGATGAGAAATGTTTCCAATGAGAAAGCTTAGTTCATTTAACAGAATTGTAGCCTTATGTCATTTAAAATATAGAATATTAATGGGTCTTATCTCTTCTCACTCTTCAAATTTTTTTCTAAGTTTTGTTCTTGCAATTTTGGGTGATCTTTAGATAGCTATCTTCTGGTCAATATTTTAGTCTTTGTTCAATAGCTGTTTTAGAAATGAGTGCTTAAAGCCATACTTTTGCTCTTTTTAAAAGAAAGATAATACTGACTGCAGAGGGTATTCTCAGGTTTAATTAAAACAATGTACATTTTAGTGCTTATCTGAGTTCTTGGTGTATCAGTTAAGCACTCATAATTGGTGGCTTTTATTAATGTCATTTGTTTGTTTGTTTGTTGATAAACCTGAAATGAGATTCCAATTCATGTGGCCAAAAGAAAATCTCCAAGGAAATGTTTTTAATGCACACAATTTTGTGGGAGATAAAGTACAATAGGCAGTAAGCTACAATGTTAGTATATTCTAAGACAACAAAATTGGAGGTTCATGATCCTTACAAGTAATACTATTCCATAAAAACAAAAGTCAGTCGATTATATTTCTAGTTTCAGGACTGAAATCCTGAGAAAAGATTGAAATGATTGTACTTTATACATGCAAAATTGTTAAGGGTTAAAGATTTTTTTTTTCCAAATGACATTACACATGGCCAGTATTCTAAATTCACTTGATACAAGGTAATACAAGATAGATATATATATATATATATATCTCTTATATTTCCTAGGATATATATCTATTCTATATCTATATATCTATATCTATCTATATCTATCTATCTATATATATATACATATATATATGGTCTGAGGTATGAACACAATGTACTAAAGTAGATTAGAAAAGCTGTGTTTAATAGAAGTGACTATCACAGTGTTATAATGCTTGGCAGTAGAACAGTAGTTCTCAAAGGGCGTTCGTGGGCAGATTCTAGGAGACTTTGAGGTAAAAGAAATTTTCAAAATAATAGTAGGTACAACAAATATTGATGTCAGCTGGATGCTTACATGCAAACATATAAATGTGGACATTTACCTCATACCGTACACTAAGATCAACTCTAAGTAGAGCACAGTCCTAAATACAAGAGCCAAACTGTAAAATTCTTAAAAGAAAACAAAGCAGTCAGTCTGAATAAATGTGGGTTAGAGCATGATATCTTAGGTATAAACCAAAAGTACAAATAATAATAGAAAAGACCTTTAAGTGGAACTTAAAATTTGTAAAAGTTATACTTCAAAGGACATCATTATAAAAGTAAAAAGACTACAAAGAGACAGAGAAAAAACTGTTGGTCCAGCCAAGTTGACACATAAAATTAACAATCATCACATGTACACAGAGTGTATAAATAACACTTACAACTCAAAAACAAAAAGATAAATCACCCAGTTTAAAAAAGGACACAGGGTTTGAATAGATATTTCTCTAAAGAAGATATATGAATAGATAATAAGTACATGAAATAACCCTTAACATCATTAGCAATTGTGGAAACACAAATCAAAACTGTGAGATACCACTTCATACCCTGCCTAAAATAAAAAAGACAAACAACAACAAGTGTTGGTGAAAACATGGATAAATTGGAAACTTTACACATTACTGGTAGGAATATAAAATGGTAAACCTGCTGTGGAAAACAGTTTGACAATTTCTGAAAATATTAAACATAGAGTTACCAATGACCTGATAATTCCACTCCTCGATATCTTAGAGAAATGAAAACATTATGTACAAATGATGTTTTATACACTAATGTTCATGGCAGAGTTATTCACAATAGACAAACATAGAAAAGCCCATCAACCAACATTAGTCCATCAACTAATGAATAGATGTTATCTATCAACGTAATAAAATATTAGGCAAAAGTACTGGCACATGATACAACATGGATGAACCTCTAAAACAGTATGAAAAATAAAAGAAGCAGGTCTCAAAAGGCCACATGTCTTATGATACTATTTATATAAAATGTCCAGAATAGGTAAATCTACACAGACAGAAAGAAAGTTAATTGTTCCAAGTTGATGTGGGAGGAAAATGGGGAAAGACAGATAATAGGTATAGAGCTTCTATTTACACTGATAAGAATGTTCTGAAATTAGATTATAATTATTGTATAATTTAGTAAACATACTAAAAACATTGAATTTCATACTTTAAACAGGTAAATGTAGTATGTAAATTGTATCTCAATAAAGTTAATATTAAAATGTCATTTGACTATTTTATATCTCTTAACAAGAGTATGGTGCATATTTCAAGGTGCTACATAACATATCACAAGAGATTAATACAAGATCAGATATAAAAAGTATATGTCTTCTGTTAACCCAAATAATAAAGAGATTTGCAAAAGTATAAAATAGTGCTTTAGAAAATGTAAAGCAGGAAGATCCAAGATGGCCAAATAGGAACAGATCTGGAGTGCAGTTTCCAGCAAGAACAGCACAGAAGGTGAGTGCTCACTTCATTTCCAAACAAGTTTTCACTGCCTCCAGACTAGGAGATTCCCAGGCCAGAAAGTGCCACGAGTTTTCACCTCAGCAGTTTTAGCCAGTGCTGTGTTGGCACATAGAAACTCACACAAGTCTGGGCAGCTGTTTAGACTGGCTCCTAGAATGCCTGGGAGACAGAGCCACCCATTCAACTGAAAGAGAAGGGGCTGAGACAATGAGCCAGGCAATCTGGCTCAGTGGGTACCACCCCCACGAAACAAGCAATCTGAAATGCTCTGGATTGAGAGTTTCACAGCAAGTGCAGCTAGACCCAGGACCTTCCAGCTCAGTGTGTGGAAGAGCATTCTCACTATCTAGGCAGTCCACCACTACCAAGGCAGTTCACAAAGCAGCTTGGCAGAGCCTGCAGCAGCTCAGCAATGCCTCTACTGACAGACTGACTAGACAACTCTGTGTGTGGCAGGGAATCTGAAAAAAGGCAGCAGCATTACAGAAACTTATAAATAAAGCCAACCTTCCTAGGGCAGAGCACCTGGGAAGAGGTGGTTATGAGTTCAGCTGCAGCAGACTTAAAGTTACCTGCCCAGCAGCTCTGCAGGAAACAGCAGAGCTCCCAGCACAGCACTTGAGCTACTATAAGGGACAGAAAGTCTCCTCAAGCAACTACCCAACCCCCATATACCCAAAGAGACACCTCATAAAGGAGAGCTCAGGCAGACATCTGTTGGGTACCCTTCTGGGATGAGGATAGCAGAAGAAGAAACTGGAGGCAACCTTTGCTGTTCTGCAGCACCTGCAGATGATCCCCAGGTAAGCAGGGTCTGGAGTGGACCCCCTGACTGTTAGAAGGAAAACTAAGAAGCAGAAAGAAATAGCACCAACATCAACAAAAAGGACGTCCACTCAGAGACCCCATCTGAAAGTCACCAACTACAAAGACCACAGGTAGGTAAAACCAATAAGATGGGAAGAAACAAGTGCAAAAAGGAGGAAAACATCAAAAACCAGAACACCTCTCCTCCTTCAAGGGATCATAACTCCTCACCAGATAGGAATCAAAGATGGATAGAGAATGAATCTGATGAATTGACAGAAACAGTCTTGAGAAGGTGGGTAATGACAAACTTCTCTGAGCTAAAAGAACATGTGCTAATTCAATGCAAAGAAACTAAGAACCTATAAAAAAGGTTAGATGAGATGCCAACTAGAATAAACAGCTTAGAGAAGAATATAAATGCCTTGATGGAGCTGAAAAACACAGCACAAGAATGTCGTGAAGAATACACAAGTTTCAATAGCTGAATTGACCAAGCAGAAGAAAGGATATCAGAAATTGAAGATCAACTCAACGAAATAAAATGAGAAGGAGAGAACAGAGAAAAAAGAGTGAACAGAAATGAACAAAGCCTCCAAGATATATGGGATTATGTGAAAAGACCTAATCTACGTTTGATAAGTGTACCTGAATGTGACAGAGAGAATGAATCCAAGCTGGAAAACACTCTTCAGGATATTATCCAGGAGAAATTCCCCAACCTAGCAAGGAAGGCCAATATTCAAGTCCAGGAAATACAGAGACCACCACAAAGATATTCCTCAAAAGAGCAAACTCAAGGCTCATAACCATCAGATTCAACTGGGTTGAAATGAAGGAAAAAAATGCTAAGGGCAGCCACAGAGAAAGGTTGAGTTACCCCCAAAGGGAAGCCCATCAGACTCACAGCAGATCTCTCTGTAGAATCCCAACAAGCCAGAAGAGAGTGGGGGCCAATATTCAACATCCTTAAAGAAAAGAACGTTCAGTCTAGAATTTCATATTCAGCCAAACTAAGCTTCATAAGCAAAAGAGAAAGAAAATCCTTTATGTACAAGCAATTGCTAAGAGATTTCATCACCACCAGGCCTGCCTTACAGGAGCTCCTGAGAGAAGCACTAAACAAGGAGAGGAACAACCAGTGCCAGCCACTCCAAAAACTTACCAAATGGTAAAGACCATCAACACAATAAAGAAAATGTGTCAAGTAATGGGCAAAACATCCAGCTAGCATCAAAATGGCAGGATCAAATTCACACTTAACAATATTAACCTTCAATGTAAATGGGCTAAATGCCACAATCAAAAGACACAAACTGGCAAATTGGATAAAAAGTCAAAACTCATCAGTGTGCTGTATTCAGGAAACCCATTTCACGTGCAAGGACACATATAGGCTAAAAATAAAGGGATGGAGGAAGATTTGTCAGGCAGATGGAGAGCAAAACAAAGCAGGAATTGCAATCCTAGTCTCTGATAAAATGGACTTTAAACCAACAAAGATCATAAGAGACAAAGAAGGGCATTATATAATGGTAAAAGGATCAATGCATCAAGAAGAACTAACAATCCTAAATATATACGCACCTAATATAGGAGCACCCAGGTATGTAAAACAAGTTCTTAACGACCTACAAAGAGACTTATACTCCCACACAATACTAGTGGGAGACTTTAACACTCCACTATCAATATTAGACAGATCAATGAGACAGAAAATTAACAAGGATATCCAGGATTTGAACTAAGATCAGGATCAAGCAGACCTAATAGACATCTACAGAAATCCCCACCCCAAATCCACAGAATATACATTTTTCTCAGCACTGCATGGCACCTACTCTAAAACTGACCACATAATTGGAGGCAAATCACTCCTCAGCAAAGGCAAAAGAATGGAAATCATAACAAACAGTCTCTCAGACCACAGTGCAATCAAATTAGAACTCAGAATTAAGAAACTAACTCAGAACCGCACAACTTCATGGAAACTGAACAACTGACTCCTGAATGTCGACTGGATAAACAATGAAATGAAGGCAGAAATAAAGATGTTCTTTGAAACCAATGAGAACAAAGACACAATGTACCAGAATCTCTGGGACACATTTAAAGCAGTGTTTAGAGGGAAACATATAGCAATAAATGCCCACATGAGAAGCAAGGAAAGATCTAAAATCAAACCTTTATTGTCAAAATTGAAAGAGCTAGAGAAGCAAGATCACAAAACCACAAAAGCTAGCAGAAGACAAGAAATAACTAAGATCAGAGCAGAACTGAAGAGATTGAGACACAAAAAGCCTTCAAAAAATCAATAAATCCAGGAGCCGGTTTTTTTGAAAAGATCGACAAAACAGAAAGATCACTAACCAGATTAATAAAAAAGAAAAGGGAGAATAATCAAATAGATGCAATAAAAAACGATAAAGGGGATATCACTGCTGACTCCACAGAAATATAAATTACAGTCACAGATTACTACAAACAACTCTATGCACATAAACCAATAAACCTGGAAGAAATGGCTAGATTCCTCCCATTTGCACCCTCCCATTTGCACCCTCCCAAGCCTAAACCAGGAAGGAGTTGAAACCTTGAACAGACCATTAACAAGGGCTGAAGTTGAGTCAGCAAATAATAGCCTACCAACCAAAAAAAGTCAAGGTCCAGATGGGTTCACAGCTGAATTCAACCAGATGTACAAAGAGGAGCTGGTACCATTCCTTCTGAAACTATTCCAAACAATACAAAAGAGGGAATCCTACCTAACTCTTTTTATGAAACCAACATCATCCTGTTATATAATCCTGCATGATGTGCACATGTACCCCA
>CAUYQU010091297.1:0-35890 GCA_963574635.1 Cheracebus regulus
CCATCATCTTCCAGTATACTGATCAAGCATAGATTAGGACTTTTCACATAATCCCATATTTCTTGAAGGCTTTGTTCATTTCTTTTCACTCTTTGTTCTCTTTTCTTGCCTTCTCATTTTATTTCATTGAGTTGATCTTCAATCTCTGATATCCTTTCTTCTGCTTGATCTATTCAGCTATTGAAACTTGTGTGTGCTTCTTGAAGTTCTTGTGCTGTGTTTTTCAGCTCCATCAAGTCATTTATGTTCTTCTCTAAGCTGGTTATTCTAGTTAGCATTTCTTCTAACCTTTTTTCAATGTTTTTAGTTTCTTTGCATTGGGATAGAACATGTTCCTTTAACTCAGAGAAGTTTGTTATTACCCACCTTCTGAAGCCTGCTTCTGTCAATTCATCAAATTCATTCTCTATCCAGCTTTGTTCCCTTACTGGTGAGGAGTTGTGAACTCGTGGTGGGGGAGAGGCATTCTGGTTTTTGATGGTTTCATTCTTCTTGTGCTGGTTTCTTCCCATCTCCTTGGATTTATATAGTTTTGATCTCAGGTAGCTGCTTGGGGAGGCGGCCTTTCCTTTGCCTGCAGAGGCGTGGCTGGGCTGCCAGGGGTTCAGTGGAGCTGCTGCGTCTTTTATTTACTCAGGAAAATTAGGCTGGCTTCTGTAGTGGCGGCTTCCCTTCCCCTCGCTGAGCTCCATCATTCCTGGTCACTCTCTAACTGATGTTCTGGGTGCTAAACTCTGGAGTGAGAGTTTTTTAGCCTGCTGGGCTTTGTGCGGGGGGGACCCGTCCTGCCATATGGGCTATTTCCCTGTTTTCAGTTCCCCTTCTTTCTAGGGGGCGGGTGGCTCCATCCAGCTGGCTTTCTGGCTTTTGCGTGAGCCAGTGCTTCCACTTAGATCTATGCTGACAGCCCCAGTACCGGCCAAAGTTGCTGTTCTGCCCTGTTCAGGCAGCTTGCTGAGGTTTTTCAGCCAGGCGAAGATCTCCTGGTCTGTGGGTTGTAGAGGGCTTGGGTGGAGCACTGTTTATGAACCAAAGTCCCAGAGGGGGAGATCCCCTGGTCCTCCAGTTGGTTGCATGCACCTCCTGGGTGGGACAATGCCCTGCCTTGCCTCAACTTGCCCTATTTGGTTTATACCACTGTCCAACCAGACCCACAAAATGAACCTGGGACCTCATTTGGAATTGTGGAGACCACTCGGCTTCTGCGTCTCTCTCGCTGGGAGCTGCTTTCTGGAGCTGCCTTTTATTTGGCCAACTTGGGATCCCCCCTGTGTGTTTGTTTTTAACTTGTTTTCTCTTTCATCAACCAGTAGCAGAGTTTTCACATACATCCCAAGTCCCTACCCTCTTGTTCAACCATGATGGTGTCCCCACCCCCATCCTAGAACTTTGTTATGCCGCTTTTCCTAGACTGTGCTACAGGATGGAAGTATAACTACATCACACAGTCCCCTCTCATTCATCCCCTTTCTTAAATAGTTAGGTTCTGCTAATGGACCTCCTGCTTCTTGGTTCTAAATACCAAGGCACCTTGCCACACCCCTGTTCCCCTTACCACGCTCATAGCTCTTCCTTCATCCTTGTGTCTGAGTGCTAACTCCAGGACATAACCCAGTTTCCTTCTACCACTCAGACCTGACTATCTCTAACTAGTCCCTTTGCCCAGTAGCAGGACCTCTGTTCTCCATCCATCACCTTTTGATGCCTACTGGCTGCCTCCCTGAACTTCAGTATATCTGCTGCTTCAATTCTCCATGGCTGGACTCTGTGTATATATTAGGCCCACATTTCTAGTACCACTGGTGCCCCCATTTGTTGGAATCCCAGATGGAACTATCTATGCTCCCTGGACACAGTATCTTGGTGTGGCAGAAACTCCACTGTCACCTGGGCATACCTCCCAACACCTGTCTTGCCCCTTGATGATAGTTTCCTCCTCCTTGCTACGTGGTCTTTATAGTGACTAGCAGTAGCCGGGACACCAATTTCTGGTAATAAACAGCTAATGGAGCTAAAAGAACATCATCAGGAGACAGGATAACAGAGCTGCTACTGGTGTTTCCAAGGAGACCATCCACTGGACTTGAATAGCTGTGTCGAGGGGAACCATTGAGGAGGTTGAGTTTTTACCATTAAATCACATACAGTCTTTACCTAGAGCCAAGCCAATGCAGTTTGAATCCAGGGACAAGCCAGCTTCCAATACAAATAGAATGTGAGACATTTTAGAAAAGTAGAGCTTTAAGGGGGCTGAGACACTGAAAAGTAGTTACTATTGTAATGCAAAGGGGCTGAAGGCCAGAAGGAGGCACTTTCTAACCTTCTGGGTGTTCTGAACCCCTGAACATCAGGGCAGTTTGGCTGCTGTGTATATTAACTTCATCTCCAAGTTCTGTGGGGAGAGGGAAAGTACTTACATGGTATATGGGGAAACCTGGAAATTTCTCCTCTTGCCAAAGATCTGCCCACTGGTCAACCCCTTGCCTTGAATTCTCTCTTCTAAGGACTAAACATGGCTATTATGCATCCCAAGACACACTCATAAAAAAACAAAATGTGTTCTACCTGAGTTGATAAATTCTCCATTTACAAGGACGGGTTTTTAGGTTAGCTTTTTGCCATCTGGGCAATTAGACATAAGGTAGGTCCATCCAGTTAGAGACTAGTAGGAGGAAAGAGTGCAGTGATGCATCGATGAAAGCATCCACTTGGGAATGCGACTCTGGAGTAGAAGACATCAGACTGGGACAGTTAGCCAGGACAGAGCGAAGCCAACACAAACAAAATGTCATCTCCAAGTAACTTCAGAAAGGAGCAGAGTGAGGGGGCATATCTGTGTGCACATGTGTGTGTGTCTTTCAGAGTGAAATAGACAAGAAGAATTTCTAGCTGCCATTTGTCTATATTCACAACCCTTTAGAGTCCTGTTATCTTGAGTATGTAAATACATAAGTGCTTGTGCTTCCCTGAATACAGGCAGAATCTAATGATTCTTAGTCTCAAATAAACATTAAAAAGCTGTGAGCTTAAAACTCAGTTTATTTATTTATTTTGATGGCACTTAGAATAAAATGTTCCAAATTGAACATTTAAAAGGGAACAAACAAAGTAACCCATTATGCAAATGGCATTATGGGATGTCAAGTCCCTGGGCAAAGGAAGATAAATGTATTTATAATTGTGTTTTAATCTTCCCTGCTGGAAATAGTTCCTTGCCTCTTTTAATCTGGTGCCAATCTTGGAGTCAAGAGATGGTGACTTTAGTCTAGAACTTGGTCAAGATGGCTGTCAATTGCCTTGGTTATAAACAATTTTGCAATTTTGGCTCGAAATTGTAATGTCATTTTCAATTCCATTTATCATTACAAATAGATGTTCTGTTATTAAAAAAATGAATGATGAGCTTTGTTACATACTTTAAGTGTTATTTTTATGCAAAATGCATAAAATTTGGAACTGGGAAATAACAGAAATGATTAAGGAAACAATCTGTAATTGATATATTCCTCCCTCTAAATTACATTTTCCAATGGTTTATTTATAAAAGTTGACCAATCCGGTTTGGTTATTTCCATACATACGGGTCTGTATCTCTCCCATGAGGAGTTTGCTGGCAGACAGGCTAAGAGCAGTAATGAGTTTTCCAATCCAGACCAGCTGGAAACAAGGCTCCAAATACTTTATTCTGTGCAAAGAATGCACCACTTATCGCATAGACATAAAAATCCTTAATGAAGCATTAATAAAGAGAGCTGTTTACCCTTTGTGTAGCTATTATAAAAATCAGTAAGAATCTAGAAATGTAGGTGTTTGAGTAAGATAAATTTAATTGTACTTTTTTCAGTCATAACTCTCAACTCTTGGTGGGGAAGAATAGAATCTCAAGTTCTGTTCAGTTACCTAGCTCTGATCTGAACAAAGTCAGCTTTCCTTCCTTAAGACCCAATTACAAAGCCTATAATTATGCCATTGTCATCCAGGTAGAGGCAGATGCATTTCATCTTCTGCAAAGCAGTGGACTGAAATGTAATTGTGCCACAAGACTAAGAACAAGCCACAGTTTTTTCAGAGTCATGGCCATACTTACAATTGAAAACCATTCTCCAAATAGAAGCTGGCTCTCCAATATGCCCTGATGTGATAACTCTCAGATAATACTCCTAGGAGGGCTGAACAGGGATGATGAGTAGCTCTTCAGTCCTTCCTCCCAACTTCCCCAAGTTCCTTGTCTACAGCTGTAAAGCCTCATTGTCCCTCCAAGGATGACCCAGGCAATGAAAGTTTTGAATAGTCTAAGCAAAGGAGTTCCTCTTGGACAAGTAGAACATACAAACAATTAAGAAATTTTTGTCTACGAGAAAAAAATTATCTCGGCATATTCCAGTTAATTTATTTTAGTAAGGTTTGTATTAAAAAAGGAATTTGAGAGTTCACATGGAGTCATGGCTTCCAAGGCACTTATTCCCATGGAATTAGTGAAGCATTATATCAAACTTAATCAAAGCTTAAGATTTATTTAATATGAAGGATACACTGTAGTAAAGACAATTTATCTCATCTGATGGCACAATAAAGGAATATTGTTTAGAAATCAAAGACACAACAGAAATGTAGATTTAGATGTAGACCACCATCCCTGGCACTCTATAAGCAAGGGAGTTTTTCTCTAAGGGCAGTGAAAAAGAATGCTAGAGTCCCAGCTAGTCCACTTTGTTGTTAAGTAGCTGTGAAATCTTGGGCAAGACATTTATATTCTCGGAAGCACATTTCCAGCTCTATGTAATGGGGATAAGTGTATTAATGTTCCCTGTAACTTCCTCCCAGGGGTGTTGTAAGGAGAACCAGTGAGAAAACGCATATGACACTGTTTATAAACTGCACTAAATACTATTTATTATCATGGTCGTCAATCTTCTTTTTGTTATTAAATTTACCTCTGATATAATCTAAAGAAAAACTATTTTCCTTGTGACCCTTCTCATTTCTGAGGTCCAGTGCATTTTCTCTCATTATGGAAAATTTTAACCACTAAAAGTCAAAATGATCCAAGCCTTACTCCAAGTGTTAACTGACTTCCCACCTGGGATATTGCTGGGAGATTTGGTTTATCTTGTTGCCACCATAGCATTGTTTTACCCTGAGTGACTGTGGCTATTTGATTATAGCTCTCTTATTATAGCAAATTATGCATATAATTCTGAATAAAAAAACCAACACCTTCCACATTACTTAAGCAAGCCAAGCCTTTGACACTTGATTCACGCATGCATACAGTCATTAACTAAATTTAATACAGAGAAATGAACAAGATAGTTTTGTCCTCAACATGCTCACTGTTTCGCTAATAAACAAAATGATTTAATACACGGTACCCTAGATGTTTCTTGCATTTCCAACACAGTGCTTTGGGATGTCGTACATTTTCTAAAATCTTTTCTTTTTTCTTCCCACCCCCAACCCCTGCCACCCTGATGGGGTCTCACTCTGTCACCCAGGATGGAGTGCAGTGGCACAATCTTGGCTCACTGCAACCTCTGCCTCCCGGGTTCAAGCTATTTTCCTGTCTCAGCCTCCCGAGTAGCTGTGACTACAGGCACAAGCACCACACCCGGCTAATTTTGATGGGGTTTCACTGTGTTAGCCAGGCTGGCCTTGAACTCCTAACCTGAGGCGACCCACCCACCTCAGCCTTCCAAAGTCCTGCGATTACAGGTGTGAGCCTGCACCCAGCCCATATTTTAGCAAATATTTTCTGAAGTAAATGAATAAAATATAGTTCATCAGTATTCTGAGAGTTAGTTTTCCTAGCAGAAAGGACAAACTCATTCAGTTCCAATTTTGAGAGCCTAGAAGAGGCTTGAGTTTTTTAACTTAGAGACTCCTGTTGTCCCTGAAATTTAGAACAAACCCAACTTTTCAATTACTTTCTCCACTACAGGGAGGTCATGGTGACCCTTACAATGTAATGAAATAGTGTCTGTATTGCCAACTCACTTTGTGTAGTGAAGAAGACTTTCTGTGGAGGAGTATTGGAGAGATAAAAAAGGAATGAGACAGAGACTCCTGGTTGCACAAAATTTGGGGGCCATGTCACCAGTAGGTCTTGTACTAGATAAGCCCTGGGACTCTTTGCCACAGATACATTTCAGTCACTGTAAAATGGGTAGTATGATTTGTTGGCACTGAGAGACATTCACTACACTATTAGCAAACCTTGTTTGTACACGGATGTCCCCATTGTGCCCTAAGGAATGGTATTTCAAAAACTGCTCTGTGAAAGGCATCATTAAGAAAATGAAAAGGCAAACAACAAATGGGAAAAAATACTCATAACACATACATATGTTCCAGGTATATATAAAGAACTTTTACAACTAAGTAATACAAAGACAAACAACCTAATTTAAAAAAGGGCAAAAGACTTGAATAAATACTTTGCCAAAGAAGATATATGAGTGGCCAAAAAACACATGAGAAAATGTTCAACCTCATTAGTAATCGAGGAAACACAAATTATATACCACAATGAAATATCATTACACACCCACTGGAATGGCTAAAATGAGAAAAGGTGCACAGCCACTTGCACTCTCACACACTGCTGATATGTAAAATGGTGCTACCATTTTGGAAAACAAAGGAAGTTTCTCATAAAGTTAATCAGCATTATTCTATGATACAGCAATTCCTCTCCTAGATACTTTATTCAATTTAAGTAAAAATATAGGTCTACACAAAATCTGTACAAAAATTATTTATAACAGCTTTATCCTTAATAGCCAAAGATTAGAAATACCCAAATGTCCATCAGGAGGTGATGAATATACAAAGTGTGATATATCCATACCATGAAATTAAAAATCGGCATTTAAAAGGAGTAAACTGGCAGGTGCAGTGGCTCACGTCTTCCAGCATTCTGGAAGGCTGAAGCAGGTGGATTACTTGAGCCAAGGAGGTTGAGACTAGCCTAGGCAACATGGCAAAACCGCATTTCTACAAAAAATACAAAAATTAGCCAAGCATAGTGGCACATATTTGTGGTCCCAGCTACTAGGGAGGCTGAAGTGGGAGGATTACCTGAGCCCAAGGAGGTTGAAGCTGCAGTGAACCACGATCATGCCACCGATTCCAGCCTGGGCAATAGAGTGAGACCCTGTCTCAAAAATACATAAATAAATAAATGAAACGAGTGAACTATTCATCTATGAAACAACATGGATAAATCTCAAAGACACTATGCTGATCACTAAGAAAACATAGATGCAAAAGAATGTGCATTTTATGATGCTGCAAAAGACAAATCTAATCTATAGTAATAGAAAGCACATCACTGATGATCTGGGACTGGGGGAGGTGGTTATGGTATTATAAAATGATTCATGAGAGCTTTATTGAGGTCATGAAAATTTTCTGAATCTTTTTTTTTTGGCGTGTGTATTTTCTTCTTTTTTAAATTTTATTTTAATATACATATTCTATTGCACTTTTGGTTCTGGGGTACATGTGAAGAACATGCAGGATTGTTACATAGGTACATACATGGCAATGTGGTTTACTGCATCCATCCCCATCACCTATATCTGGTATTTCTCCCCATGTTATCCCACCCCAACTCCCTACCCACCACTGTCCCTCCCCTAGTCCCCCCCAACAGACCCCACTGTGTGATGCTCCCCTCCCTGTGTTTTCATTATTCTGAATCTTGACTGTGGAGATGGTCACACAGATGTATATATTTGATGAAACTGTCTAGTAGTACAGGTGTATTTTATTATATGTAAGTTGTAGTTCTGTAAGGTTAATTTTAAAAGCTGACATGAAAGAACATATATGAATATACTAAAGTGAACTCAACATCAAAACATTTATGTTATGTACAAATTGTATTAGAGTATTTCTATTATAGTGGCATATAAACAGCTAAAAAGAGATTGGAGTATATAAATTGAAAGAAGGGTTACCCATATATTCTTTTAACAGTCATATTGTGATATGTCTCAGAGAATATGCAACACAATGTACTTAAATATCCAGAAAACATTTACATATTTATGTCATTTGTTTTTCAGTAGAGAACAATAGAGAATATATAGCCCTTAAAAAAAGAAAAAAAAGACTGGTGTCATTTTTATTTAAATTTTTGGAAGAGAAGCATTCATTGCTTTGTTGACAGAAGTGAGCAGGTTAAGAAACATTAATGCAAAAACCCTATGCAAGAAGTAGGTCTTAACCCCAACTAAAAGAAGAAAGGAGGCAGAAAAAAAAAAAAGGCTATCAGGGCTATATTGGAATTATAAATTTTCATGTAGGAAGCTTAATACATATTGTGGAATGGCAGCTCTTATTTCATCTGTAAAATTTTATTTCTCTTCTTTAACTCACCAAGATAAATTTGTGATGAGCAGAAATGATATTTATGTACCAAAAATTCCTAGCTTTGAACAAATCATATTTGTGGTCACATCTGGTTTCAGGCTACATATTTATGTGACCCTTTCTCAGAGCATTGCAGAGAGCTTACTTAAAATGTAATTGAAAATGTGGGTATAGAATGAATACTTTTAAATGTAGTAATCATTTAAAATGTACCAGGATTAAAGGTCATTTAAATGACTCATCTCTGGAAACATAAAGTGAAAAGATAGAATTCTTAATTTAGCTGTGCCTTAGATTTGCTTTTTGGCAGAATTTTAAAAGTGGCTTAAACATACCTCAGACTGATTTATTCAAGACCACACATCAAATCGTAAGTGAATTCTTATATAAAATGTCTGATTTCTAAATACTAGCCAGTAATCTGGTCTTGACCTCAAAATTTTTAGGTTGTGAATGACATGCAAACAATATCATTTTTAGTTGTGTATCTTACATATGGTTATTTACATGGGATGACATAAATCTGAAGAACAGGACAGGAGTAAAATAACAAAATAATGCTCAATTTAAACTTAACCTTTGCAAATAGAATTTATTTGCAAAGGTCCTTTGCAAATGAAGGACCAGGGTCCTTCCCCGATTGTTATAACAGCAATATGTTAGACAGAAACCAAAACAACAAAGCTAATATTTTTCAATTAGCTTTGTTGTTTAGGTTTCTGTCTATGATATTGCTATTATAAAGCCCTACAGCACCATATTTTGGTAGGAGCAGCAACATAATGATAACGCCTGTTTTCTTTTCTACTTAAAAAAAAAGGTGTTCTAGGAAATGGAACATGAATTCAAAATCCACTCGTGTATCTGCACCTTAGCATAATCAAAAAATCGCAGATTTGACAAATTTGCACAAGTGTCCCTTTTGGGGGATTTGAAAAGAGAATGTTGCATTTTCTCCTGGATTGAAAATTCTTCCTATGTTGGAAATTTCTTCAGCAACTACAGCAAATTAGATTTGGCCTGAAGGAGTCAGACCTAAAAGAAATCCTACTTTGGACAAAGTTAAAATGTAATAGACATTAAAAATGCAACACATAATATAAACTTTTATGTACAGTACTTACTTCAGCAGCTTGTGCACTCAATTGGAACAATATGCAGAGATTAGCATGGCACCTGTGTAAAGATGGCATGCATATCCTTTTATGCTTCAGATTTTACCAAAATGTAGGTTATAGATATGATCTGCATGGGATAAAAACTATATGAAAATACAACAAAATGGAAACAGTAATCATCTCTGGGAATTAGAACTATTATTTTTAAACCTCTTTGTGTTTTTAAATTTTCAACAATGGGGGTGTGCAAATTCATAATCAGGAAAAAAAAAGCATTTAAACATAAAATGATATATTTATACAAGCTATTTGATTATCTGAAGACAAAGCAGAATTTACAAAAGTGAATTAAAAATTTTGTTTTTCTGTAAGTCTTAATGCCTTGGGGAAATAACTTTTAAGCCCTTCTGAACAGAATGATTTTGTGAAAATAAAATGTTATGCTAACTCCCAGCATGAAAAACAGGCAGAAAAAAAACTACCTTGGTGGGGTAAGATAAGAGCAGATGACCAGATGAGCTTTCCCCTCAGCCTCTGTGGTCCTGGAGGCACCTATGCAGAACTGGGGCAATGCTAAATAGAGGTAGAAAGCAATCATCTGTAGCCAAGGATTGTGAACTCAGCTATGAACTCGAAGACAGAAACCCACACAAGTGATACCTTGCTGTCTAACCCAGTGCTCGTGACATGGTTCGTCCTGTAAATGTGTATTGCTTGGCTGCCTGGCTAGGTTATTTTGATGGCCATCTTGGTCTTCGTGACATAGAATAGGATGGTGACAAGTTCAGGGTCCTTCCCAGATTGTTTGCTCTGGAATTCCCCTAACACATGTTAACTCGTGCATGGATCAAGGAGGCCTCTAGCACCTAAGTCTTGCTTGTGAAATGAACTACTGAACACATACACATCTGCAATTTAGGATCAGTTTGTAATTTTCAAAGCAGATTTATTAAAGTATTCTGTATTCAGTGTTACAGGTCTACAAGTGTGCTCTTTAACAAGGTTGTTGACCAAATTGTGCATAGTAAAATGCCTATGTTGGAAAGCATATGGTTATTACAAATATGATTTAATTGTATTTTACAGATGATTTTGTGCTGGCAAGATCAGGGATAAAAGCCTCCAGAATGATGCAGGTTATGGGAAAGGGCCAGCTGCTTAGGCCATGCATGCAACTTGCCATTTTATAGTTGATCATTTTTGTACACATATACACAATATCTCATATCTTAGGTGCAAAAATACATAAATAGATGCATGTGATTTGCATGCTTAATGGGTAAAGAATCTGGACCCTGAATCCAGCCTTTCTAAGTTCAGATCTTGCCTCTTCCCTTTATTAGGCATGTCCTTTGGACAAGTGGGTTTACTTTTCTCTGCCCCAGTTCCTTCTTGTGTAAATTGGAGGTGAAAATGTAACTGTTAAAAAAAATTTTTTTAATATAACATATATGAAGATCTTAGAATAGTGCCAAAATATGGTAGTCACTCAATAAATATTATGTATTATCATTTTATCATTATGTCACACTTATTTTCTAGAAAGAATTATACAAAACCTTAGTAGGTGTTTTGTGGGGAAAGGGTCCTCTGAGGACAAGGAGAGATCCTTTCCATTCTGTACTGTTCTCTACCATTGGATTTGCTGCTCTTTCATATAGATTACTCCTTATTTTTATGACCAGAGGGGTTTCTTTGTTGTTTAAAGGAAAACTTTAGATAAATTTAACAGAATGTAATTGAGCAAAGAACGATTTGCAAATTGGGCAGCCCCCTAAACAAGAATAGCTTTAGAGACTCCCACACTGCTATGTAGTCGGAGATTTATGGACAGAAAAGGGAAAGTGATGACATATAGAAAATGGAAGTGAGTTACAGAAACAACTGGGTTGGTTATAGCTCAGCTATATATTTGTAATTGGCCAAAGCTCAGTGATTGGTGCAAGAATAGGCTGCAGTATCCAATTAGCTACAGTTCACTATGTTCAGAAAAGCCTTTAGGCCAAACTTACAAGGAGGCAGCTTTAGGCTAAACTTAATTTAACTTTGTGCTAAAAGATTTTTACTTCTTTTTCTTTTTGTATCTCTCTATTAAAAAGCACACAATCCAGGATGGTGTGTTGGGTGAGTGGATGGATGGAGAGAGAGAGAGAGAGAGAGAGAGAGAGAGAGGGAGAGAAGATAGATAATAGGTAGATAGACATGTGATGGATGGATGGACGGATAAAGGTTTTTAAGTACAAATAGAAGGGAAAATGAATCTCAGACTTGTTTTTAAACACTGTTTTTTTTTTTTTACAAGATGTTATGCTTTTCACTGCTTAATTTTAATCCCTAGTAAATATTCAGGTGGAACTCCCTTTCTCCTGCCTCCTCATTTTGTGCTAATTGCATCATCATCCTCCCTGACCTTATTACTTTCAACTCATCTTCCATTTCTTCTGGAACACTCACTTTCCCAAACTCTTGCTATAAAGAGAAAGCTGTAAAACTGAAAAGATTCATTATTTTTACTCTTTTAAAAGAAGGTCACATGCATCACTTGAGGGAGTCGACTGTTAGACACAGACTCTGCCCTCAGGAAGTTGAAAGTCCTTTGAAGAAGATGAATGAGTAACCACACAAGTGCAAGATGTTATAACCACCATGAAAGGGGTGAGCTCAGAGTCCTGTCGGGGCACAGAAGGCATCTGGAAGAAGGCTAAGGAGGTGACATCTATTCGGGGACACTGGAAAACAGCACCAGTGAGCTGCATCTAGTACAGGTCTGAGTAGTAAGCCATAAGTTTATCTTCCCTTCTTAACCAGTCCTCGCCCAGGGCTGCCCTGCTCTTGATAGGGACTGTGCTCTATAGCCTGAACTCTAAATTAAACAGCTGCCTAGAAACCAGAGAGCTGAAGGGATGCAAGACAGAACAAAGTTCTTGGCATTCACTCACTGATTTCCTTTACAGATGAAGCAGATACTGTCCCCAGCTCGTATCTCCACACCCTTATCACCGTGGTGTACAGGAGTTGCACCAGCTGCTACGTCTTTGATTGAAGGCTTTCTCTGGTCTCTGGAACCCACCTTGCTACCCACTTCACAAGGAAGAAATACCAGGAAATTAATGTTCCCAATAATATAAAACCACTTTTTATATTATCCCCCCATCAGATACTGTCTCTGTTTCCACTCACGGATCTGTCACAGCGCTCGGCACACCACAGCCTTGGGACTCTCTCACTGCATTGTAAGGGCTTTGAGAACATGGACTATGTCTCTCATGTTTCTATCTCCAGCACCTCAGTAAATGCTTCCTAAATGAATTTCCTGTGGGCTTGACAATCTTCCTCAGGGAGAATGCCTCAGCTCAGGATAGTTTACCAAATACCTGGCAAGAAGGACAAGATAGGTGAGTATGGGAGTGATGTCCTAGAAGGGAGAGAGGAGAGAAGCAACCCTGATAATGGGTCCACAATCAAATGTAACCCCTGCCCATGGGTAAAGTACATGCATTACTGTGCTTCAGCGTCTCTTACTCTAAAGCAGAGATTAAATAACACTTGCCGTGATTTAGTGTTGGAAAAGGCTTTGAAGCTTCAGAAAGACTATACAATTAAAGTAGTAGCCACTGTTCTATTATTTAAATAATCTCATTGGCAAAGACCATGCATTAGTCATCACAGCAGAGTATTTTTATGTTCACTGAACATCTTTCATCTAAGGACATCACCATGGTTTATAAACATTAACTCAACATATTCCTCATGACAACATCCAGACTGGTCCTTTACATGAATGAATAAACTGAGGGCTGGAATGACTAAACAGTTTGTCCCTAAACATCCATAGTTGGGGCCAAGCAACAGGTTACTATTAGGCAAGTTAGTAATCAAGAGATAGCCTTAAGTAAATATTTGGGTAGATGAGACAAATAGATCAGATAGGCAGACCCATAAGGAAAATAGTACTCTCTCCTCCTTTCCCTGCTCCTCATAGAAACAATCTGGGATTCCCAGTGGGGACTCTAGAAAAACCTCCACTGAATAACAGGTTTCATGAATTATGAAAACCCCTGCAAAATACGTCAGAGTTGCTTTGTGCTCACAACTTCTCTGTGCATTCCATAGGAGCCCATCCAAGTGGCCCCAAATTTTTCATGCTTCTGACAATAAAATGAACTGTACCTTTCTAGCCAGATAAAGAGGGAAGGCTGCTGTACCTTTATGAGGTATACATTAACATGAGTGAGGCATACATTAACACAGCTTCCACTGCAGTCAAATAGGATCCTTCGTTTCAGCATCTGGTCTGCAAACATTGAAGGACTCCTTCAGTGAGGCTCAGTGGAGTCAGGCCGAGGTGAGAGGATCACTTGAGTCCAGGAATTCGAGAGCAATCTGGGCAACATAGTGAGACCCCCATCTCTGCAAAAACTGGAAAAATTAGCCGGTCATGGTGGCTCATGCCTGTGGTCCCAGCTACTCCAGAGGCTGAGGCTGGAGGATCATTTGTGCTCCAGAGGCAGAGGTTGCAGTGAGCTGGGATCACGCCATTGCATTCCAGCCTGGGTGACAGACCAAAATGCTGTCAAAAATTTTTTTTAAAAAAGCAAAACCCAAAAGACAGACTCAGCTCAGTGGCAAACCCTACTAGTGCTTAGGAGTTGCCAATCCCCATTTTGGTGAGTGGGTCATCCAGCTGAGGGGTAGAGCGACTTTTATTTCTCTCCCCAGCTAGCCCTCAGAGTTCACCAAATCAGCAACACCGCAATGTGAAGCACAAATTACCAGGAGCACTAGGAACAGACAGATTCTCCACGTGGTTGTGTTGTAGCCTTGAAAAAATCACTTTTCCTTTCTGCTTTTGGGGCTCTCACAACTATCAGGTGAGAGATTTTAGCTCGATCTCTTATCTTCCATCTATATCATTAAACCCTTGCATTCCAGAAGTTTTGGGAGCCCATTAGAAGGTCCCCAAAGCAAAACATCAAGATCCCCAACCCAGCTACAGCCAATTGCTTTACTTTTATCTCTGTCTTTTGTATATTGGACTTCCATGTGAGATTGCTTTGGGGAAAGGGGGTAGGCTTCTGTTTGCTCAGAAAAAAAAAAGTTTGAAAATCACTGGTCCTAATCCTGCTTTTTCTGACTTTGAATACAAACAGGAAATCATTTGATAGTTCTGATACCCTATGGTTCTTTTATATCTGAGTAAAATGGAATTGAACCATGTCCGAGCAGAGAAATCTTCTAGCAAAACTAGCCAGTGAATCAAACAGCTCCAAGGAAGCTTCCTAGAATCAACAACTTCCCACCCCTTAACACCCCCTCCTCCAGTTTCCTCCTGCCTTTAAGGCTCCGCAGAGCTTTCCCAGCAAAGGATGCTGATCTCTCTTCCTCTGTTAACTTAATTGTAAAGCATCCTCCAGTCTGTGAGCCCCGTATCTCCTCTCACAGGCAGACACTTAACAATAACTATCATAAGTCACCCTTTCCAAGGTACACAAGATAAATAGCTGGTCCTGTGGGACATGCTGGCAGAACAGTTCTGCAGACCTAGAAACATGGTGTTTTGTGTTTTCATTTCATGACTTTCCTCTAAATGGGGAAGAGGACACTTTACAGTGTCTGAAAGCATATATTATGGTGCTAGACTTCTTGGGCTTAAATCCTAGTTGTACTTCTTACCAACTGTTTGGCCTTGAGTGAGTTTCTTACCTTTTCTGTGCCTACGTTGACACATCTATAAAAAGAGAATAATAATAATGAAAACACCTAGTTTTCAGGATTGCTTTGATAAGTAAATGAGCTCATACATGTGAATGCATGTAAAGCACTTGCCATTTAATAGGTACTACAGAAGTGTTTGCTAATTAAAAATGTATACACACATATATTTATCATTATACACAGAGAGAGAGAGAGGTAGGGGGGAGAGAGAGAGAGAGAGGGAGAGCGCACACCTACTTTGTTCAGGCACTGTGCTGGCCAGGCATTTTATCAATATTGCTTTTATCTGTGCATTTATTATGTATCCACTAGCAATCATTTCACCCTAGTGGACCAGGAAAACGAACTGAAATTTCTCCTTAAGCAAGTAGTAGATACAAAATTGGGAGTTTTGTTCCTGGTCTCAGCATCTCACCATAGACCTCCCTACCTTGAGAGACACATATCTTCAACCTCAAACCTAGCAAAGGCACCTGAGGTGATAGCTCATAACAGAGAACCCACACAACCACTTTTACCTTCTTCCAGTTAAAGTGAACATTTCCTGTGACTGGAAATCAGTTGGCTATGGATAAAAGACTGGCACAAACCAACAGAAGCATGCTCTGTTAGTTTGTATGGCTTGCGACAAGAATCTGAAAGAGAGTTCAGTTCTCATTCCCAGCTTTGTGATAAGGTGCCCCTGGCGGCCATCTGGCTATAGGCAATAATGCCTGCGATTGTGGGCTGGAACCAGCTCCTACAAGCTCATGAGAGACAGCTGTTAAGGGATGTCTTAACAGGATGAGGATGTTGTTAAACACAGCCACTGTTAAAAATTTTGTTATATAAATGTCCAATTCATTACATTCTAAAGAAAGGTAATACTCAGTTTATTATTTCCTCATTATTTTACGGCATTTTTGCTATTACCTATGCTCTTGAAGTTACTCGCATAGATTCTGTCTGTATGGTGGATATACTACATAGTAACGGGTTACTGTATCTCTCTTCCCAGCTCCACTCTGTGGCGTCACACTGGAAGCCGAAGCAGGGCCATGGTGGGAGTATTTATTCTACAGAAGCTGGCAAATGCCACAAATCAGAGTTTGGTTTATTGTTTTGTTGATTATGTAGTCTTAAGAAAGTAACAGTTAGATGTAAATAAGGTAGATTGAATTTAAAAGCATGTTGCATCTACCTCAAGATATTTCTTTATTTGTTTGTTATTATGATTATTATTCTAATTTGAGACAGAGTCTCAGCCTGTCACCCAGGCTGCAGTGCAGTGGCGCAATCTTTGCTCTGCTTCTGGGACTCAAGTGCTCCTCCAGCCTCAGCCTCTGGAGTAGCTGGGACCACAGCATGCACCACCACACCCAGCTCTTTTGTGTTTTTGAATTTTTAGTAGACATGGGGTCTCACCATGTTGCCTAGGCTGGTCTTGAACTCCTCAGCTCAAGCGGTCCACCTGTTTCAACCTCCCAATGTGCTGGGATTACAGGCATGAACCACTGTGCCCAGCTGCAAAATATTTATTAATTAGTAAAGGACAAACAGAAGCTTTACAGTTCAGAGTCCTGAGATACCATCTTAACAAAGAAATTGTCTTAGTCTATTCTGTGCTATTGTATTGAAATATCTGAGACTGGGTAATTTGTAATGAACACAGATTTATTGGCTCATGGTTCTGGAAGCCGGTAAGTCCAATGCACCAGCATTTGGTGAGGCTCTTCTTCCTGCATCTTCTCAAGATGGAAGGGCAATGAGGGTTAGGCAGAACAAGAGTCAACTAGTGCCTCAAGCCCTTTCATGATAGGCATTAATCCATTTATAATGGTAGAGCCTTCATGATCTAACCCCTCCCATTAGACTCTGCCTCCCAACACTGTTGCATTAGAGATTAAGTCTCCAACACATACTTGTTAGGGGACACATTTAAATCATAGCAGCGATCACGGTTATCACCAGTAATAAGATAGATCAACATCATGTACCCTTTGCTAATGACGTGCTTAGAAAGGCACATTACTTCTGAAATATTCTTGCATAAAATAAATAACTTTAACATAATCATGAGAAAATATCAAACAAACAAAAATTGAGGGATAGGCAACAAGATAACTGACCATTGTTTTCAAAGTATCAAGATCCTGAAAGACTAGGACTTACTGAGGTATTATCGTAGCTGCAAGGACAAATGACAACTAAATGCAACGTGGGACCCTGAAAATCTGGATAAAGTGTGTAGTTTGGTTAATAGTACTGTGCCAATGTTTATTTCTTAGTTTTGATCATTATAACTTAACTACTAGTCTAACATATTTCAAAAGAAAAGTGTGTTGCATAGCTGGGCACAGTAGCTCTCGCCTGTAATCCCAGCACTTTGGGAGGCTGAAGCAGGTGATCACAAGGTCAGGAGATTGAGACCATCCTGGCAAACATGGTGAAACCCCATCTCTAGTAAAATACAAGAAAATTAGCTGGGCGTGGTGGCACACGCCTATAGTCCCAGCTACTCGGGAGGCTGAGGCGGGAGAATTGCTTGAACCCAGGAGGTGGAGGTTGCAGTGAGCTGAGAATGCAGCACTGCACTCCAGCTTACAGACTGACCAAGGGTCCGTCTCAAACAAAAAGAAAAAGAAAAAGAAAAAAGAAAAGTGTGTTGCATCTACAGCCATCTCATAATAAATAGCACAAAAAATTGAGGAAATATTCTCCCAGTACTCAACAACTATCATCTAGTTCCGTTTGGCAAAACATTTTCTCATGTTATTGTTGAACAGGTGAAGTTCTTTCATGGTCTTTGTTGTTTTACTTTTGCTTTACTC
The DNA here is from genome assembly GCA_963574635.1 of Cheracebus regulus. Lineage (NCBI taxonomy): Eukaryota > Metazoa > Chordata > Mammalia > Primates > Pitheciidae > Cheracebus > Cheracebus regulus. Next base: position 18,020 of record CAUYQU010091297.1, read on the forward strand.
ATTAGCATAAACAAAAATACGAATCAATATTCATACCAGAAATACATCCATTTGTCAATTGTAGCCATAGTTGGCTATGGATACAAGACTGGCAAAAATCAACAAAAGCACTCTGAGTATCAGTTAGTTTGTACTGCTTGTATTAGCATTTGTATATGTGCTATCCATCTATTATATCAGTAAAATTTATAACAAACATACACTTTTTTTCAGGGAGTCAGTCTTTAAACAATTTCCAGCACATCACTGAATATCGGTCAAAATTATTCATCTTTCCTTCTCTGGGGCTTTTTAAAAGAAATTATTAAATATGCATTTTTCATATTCGGGTCTGATGTATTGGTGATTGTATCTAGGGATCTTCTTGTGATTTTGCTGATAACAATTATTATATTCATTCAGATTGAAGAAAATGAATTAAATATCTTGTGCCCACACCAGGATCCATGATACCTCACTGATCATTCACTACTGAATATATTAGCAGTCATTATGTTTTTGAGCCAATTTTCCAGCCAGGTGGAAGCGTTGGCACAAAACATAATTTAGTAAAAATTTTGTTTTGTATGCTTATTTCATAATTTATTGAGTTTGAAGATGTCCTTACCATGTAAACAACTGCCTACATTGACCCAAACTCTTGAGGACAGGGTTTGTACTTACTATGTCGTTATTTTCAGAATCATTTTTCTCTTTTTGGGTTACAAGCTTCAAATGTGGCCCACAGACTGACTTTCTCAACAGTGGTAGTAATGAGGAGACAGAGCTCAGTCCTAAATTATTCTACAGCTCATTCAACCTCATTTTGTAAATCTTTGTCAATCAGTGCTCAGCACACGGCCTGGCACTTAGTGGAACCTCAGTGAATGTTGTCAATGTCATCCAGCCCTTTGAGGGCTGAAATATTGCTGTTAGTTCACTCTGAATAATGGGTGCCTGGGACAGTTCAGAAATTGTTATATCCTACAACCAATAATGGTCTCTGCTTCCTCCATGTCTGCCAAGTGCTTGGGTCACACACCTTTTGCAGCTCTCTTGATTTTACCCAGGTATAGCCCAATGACAAAGAGAGCACCATTCAGAGGAATTATGATGCCAGGTGAACAAAGCCAAGACCTACTTAGCTTTTTCCTGTGCTTCCAGAAGAGTGTGGAGTTTTTTTCTGGGGTGGGGCCGGTTGATGGCAGGGAACTGCTCTGCTAGAGAGACTTTGGCGATTATTCAGAGATGTTTACAAGAATTTATTTCTTAGAGTGGTTTGATTTCCAGAAAAATTTCCTTTAAAAAAAGCTGGATAAAACAGGTTACACATTACACTTGTATGAGTTGTCCTGAATGGCATGAATTGTTTTTCCTGAGGCTATTAACTCAGAGTCTGAGCAACACCCTGATATTTTTACAAGAGTCTAATGCATAGAGATCACGGATGACTGTCCATTTTGTATAATTCTTGACCTACTACTGAGTCTTACCAAATGTTGATTATCTTTAACTCATTCAGCAAATTGGAAACTGGGAAATAATCACATTCAGACATTTCTACCTGGTTTGTCACAGCTACTAATGCCATCCTTTAAAAAAGAAATACCCTTCTGAATCCTATCAATAAATGTCATGGTGTCAAGACGACATTGCCAGGCGCTCAGGCCCAGGTTTCTTGCTCCCTGCTAGGATGCCACCCATTTCTGCCGCCCCCTCCCACTTTCAGAAAGTGTCTCTGGGTCTTGGCTGAGGTTGTGACTAGTGAGTTCTTGTCACTGCACACTGACCACAACTCCTCTCACTTGGAATTTTCCTTGTGGGCTACTTTCTTCAATGTGGATCTGTTTCTCTCTTTCAACTGTAATAAGACCAATAGTAGGAAAGTCTTTTGGGGAACAGCAGAATTGCAGCTTCTAGGTGGGTGGGGAAAGAACCTAATTCACAGCCTTGGGTTGGCTGATTGTTGCGTGTGGCTTGGCAGCTCTGCCAGCGCCTTGCACAACCAAGGAGGCAAGTCTAGGGAGGGTAGGGGTACACAGGGAACTCATCCCGCTCCTGTCTGCCTGTAAGGACTTGTCCACGCAGTTCACATGGCTGTAGATCTCTATTCATTCCAAAGTCTACTAACTGGTTATGTTTTCCTGAACCACAAGCTTAAACCAACTTCTTCCACATAAGCAGCTTTTACCCATATGATATCACTATAACAGGAAGGAAGGATTTTGTCATTCTACCCATGGTACTGTATGATGTAGTCACCAATCCTCAAAGCTTAGTTACAACAGTGCTGCATGATTGGAGAGTGAGTTGTTTCTTCTGATGGTTGACTTTTTATTGGACAAGGGCTTAGAGCCTAGCTACAGGAAGCTATTTCTCTTGGACACAATCCAAGAAGTTTTCCGTTTAAAACATTCTTTCTACCTTTCCTATTTTCAATACCCATCAGGTCTATGTAATTATCACTGTCTCTTCTTTTCCCAGACAGCCATCACTCTATTTAGCTTTTCCTTCTATAACATTCTACTTAAATGGGTTGGCAGTGTCACTCTCTGTCCTCTAAAACTGGGTATTAAAATTCCCAGCCTTCCAGAATGGGTAAATAATTGCTTTGTCATGGGAAAAATCAATATCTGCCACCACAGGAAGTGGGGCAGGAAGCAGTTGGACAAAGGCCTGCACTTCAGCTGAGAAGCAGAGTCATTTGTGTGACCCCAAAGGTTATGCTTTCCTGCTTGTTTTACAAAAAGCTGATGACCCGGGCAGAGGAAGCAGAGCCCAGATAGAAGTAAAAGTGTGTGCCAGGTACTCTCCAGTGGAGAACACAGGGCCCCGGGGCAGCTGCTCAGTTAGATGTATTGTTGACTCAAGGTGATACTCAAGAGGAAATAAAGACTACCCTTCAGGGAAAGGGAAGAGGAGTAAGCTGTTCATCCACATTCCCCACCAAAAGTGAACTACTCAGATATTTTGGACAGTTTTTCCTTCCAAAGCTCGGGGAGCCACAAGGACATTTTGAGCCGGTTCAGTCATCTTTTGATTGAAGTCAGGGAAACTCAGTACTGCCATGGCTTCTGGGGTCTGCAAACCTTTCTAGCCCCACTTAAAATAATAATAGCATATTGAAATATAATTTACACTTAAAATTATATTTTATCCCTTTAAAGTATATAATATAGTGGTTTTAAAAATATATTCACAATATATACAACCATTACATAGTCAATTTTAGAACACTTTCACCACTTCAAAAAGAAACCCAGTACCGTTTACCAGTCGTAACCCTATTCTCCCATTACCCCATCCCTAAACAACCAATAATCTAGTTTGTGCTCTACAGGTTTGCCTATTCTGGACATTTCTACTTTCTATCTCTATAGATTTGCATATTTTGGACATGAATATGTATAGTCTTTTGAGACTGGCTTCTTTCACTTAGCAAAATGTTTTCAAAGATTATCCATGTTTTAGTATGTATTAGCACTGCATTTCTTTTTATGGCCAAATAATATTCCATGATGTGGATATACCACGTTTTGTTGATCCATTCACCAGGTGATCCACATTTGGGTTGTTTCCATTGTTTGGTTACTATGAGTAATGTTCCTATAAACATTCATGTACATATCTTTGTGTAGATGTATGTTTTTAATTCTCTTGGAGTGAAATTGTTGGGTTATATGTTTTGAAACACTGACAAACTTTCCCAAAGTGGCTGCTCCACCTAACATTCCCACCAGCAAGATATGAGGGTTCTGATTTATCCACAACCTTGTCTACACTTACTATTGCCTGCTGTTTTTTTTTTTTTATTTTAAGCTATGCTGGTGGATATGAAGTGGGTCTGATTTGTGTTTCTTTTGTGAATAATGATGTTGAGCATCTTATCATGTGTTTATTGACCTTATCATTAAACACATCTTGCCATCTGTTTATTCTCCTATGGTAAAATGTCTATTGAAATCCTTGCCCATATCTCACCCTATTGTCCAAGCTAGGGTGTGGTATTACAATCAAGGATCACTGCAGCCTCAGCCTCCTGGGCTCAAGTGATCCTCCCACCTCAGCCTCCTGAGTAGCTGGGACTACATACCCATGCTGCCATGTCTGGCTAATCAAACAAAATTTTTTTTGTAGATACAGGGTCTTACTATGTTACCCAAGCTAGTCTTGAACTCCTGGGCTCAAGTGATCCTCCTGCCTCAGACTCCCAAATTGCCAGGATTATAGGCATGAGCCACTACAGCTGGCCTCTGGCCCATATTTTTTAAAAGTTTTTAGAAAACATCTTACTTTCTAGTTATGATCATTCATAAACCAGTCTAGCAATTTTAGAGAGAACTACAATTGGTGGAGTGATATGGACAATGGAGTTTTTAATATATTTGGGTGAGTTTCTTTTAAATGGGCTTTAAAAAAAGCAGCTTTAGGTTCACAGCAAAATAGAGAGGAAGGTACAGAGATATCCTAACTACCTCCTTCCCCCTACACATGCACAGCCTCCCCCACTATCAACATTCCCCACCAGAGTGGTACATTGGTTAAGACTGACAAATCTACATTGATGCATTATTATCAAAGTCCATAGTTTATATTAGAGTTCACTCTTTATGTTGTATATGTTATGGGTTTTGACAAATGTGCAATGATGTGTATCCACCATTGTAGTCTCAAACAGAATGGTTTTACTTTCCTCAAAACCCTTTAGTGTTTGGCCTATTCATCCCTTCTCTCAGACATTGATCTCTCCATAGTTTTGTATTTTACAGAATGCCATCTAGTTATAATCACACAGCATGTAACCTTTCCAGATTGGCTTCCTTCACTTAGTAATATACATTGAAGTTTCCTCCGTGTGTTTTCATGGTTCAATAGCTCATTTGCTTTTAGTGCAGAGTATTTCATTGTATTGGGTATACTACAGTTTTAATTTACCTATTCACTTACTGAAGGCTATCTTGACGGCTTCTAAGTTTTGGCAGTTATTAATAAAGCTGCATAAACACCTCGGTGCAGATTTTTATGTAGACTTAAGTTTTCAGTTCATTTGGGTAAATGCCATGCAGTGTGATTGCTAGCTCATATGATAAAAGTGTTGTAAGTTAGTTTTGTAAGAAACAGCCAAACTGCCTTCCAAAGTGGCTGTCCTATTCAAATCCTATTTTGCATTCTCTGTAGCAATGAATGAGAGTTTCTGTTGCTCCACAACCTCACCAGCATTTGGTTTTGTGTTTCAGATTTGGGCCATTCTAATAGGTGTATAACAGTACCTCGCTGTTGTTTTAGCTTGCAATTCCCTAATGATGTAGGATGTTGAACATCTTTTCACATACTCATTTATCATCTGTACATCATCTTTAGTGAGCTGTCTCTTCATTTGCTCATTTTTTCACTTGGGATGTTTGTTTTTTATTGTTGACTTTTAAGATTTCCTTATGTATTTTGAATAACCATTCTTTATCAGATATGTCTTTTGCAAATATTTTCTCACAGTCTGTGGCTTGTCTTTTTGTTCTCTTGACAGCATCTTTCACAGAGCAGAAGTTTTAATTTTAATGAAGCCTAGCTTATCAGTTATTTCTTTCCCGGACCATGCCTTTGATCTTATGCCTAAAGAGTCACCACCATACCCAAGGTCATCTAGATTTTCTCCTGTGTTTTCTTCTAGGAGTTTTATATTTTTGCATTTTATATTCAGATTTATAATCCATCTCAAATTAATTTTTGTGAAAGTTACAAAGTCTGTGTCTAGATTTCTATTTTTATATGTGTTAACTTTGTACAGTTGGGTTTTTTTCATTGTTGAGTTTTAAGAATGTATATTCTAGTTATAAGTCCTTCACTTGACTTATCTATGCTATGAGAATATTTTGTCCTGTTCTGTGGGATTTTTACTTTTTCAATGGTGTACTTTGAAGCACAAAAGTTTTTAATTTTAATGAAGTTCTATTTGTCAGTTCTTTTCTTTTATCACATGTGAATTTGGTTTCATATCTAAGAAATCATTGCCTAATCTAACATCAGGAAAATTTACTTCTATGTTTTCTTCTAAAAGCTTGATAGTTTTAATGCTTGTATTTAGGTCAATTATATGTTTTGAATTAATCTTTGTATATGGTGCAAGATATTGTTATAACATCATTCTTTTGAATATAGATATTCAGTTGTTCTGGCACAATTTATTACAAAACTATTGTTTCCCAATAATTGTCCTGGCACCCTAGTGAAAAATCAACTAGCCAACTAAGGTAACAGGGTTTATTTCTGGACTCTCAGTGCTATCCTATTGATCTGTATGTCTATCTTCACAGAGTATCACAATGTCTTGATTACTACAGCTTTGTGGTAAGATTTGAAATTGGGAAATATGTCCTCTGCTTTTTCATTTTCAAAATTGTTTTGTCTATTCTGAGTACCTTAAATTTCCATATGAATTTTAGGATCATCTTGTCAATTTCTGCAAAGAATTAATCTGGGATATTGATGGGGATTGTGTTGAATCTATAGATCAATTTGGGGAGTTTTGCATTTTTGGATAGTTCATTGCTAGTGTGTAGAAATACAATGTACTTTTACATATTGATCTTGTATCCCAAAACCTGGCTGGACTCATGTATTATTTTTTTGTTTTGCTTTGATTTTTTGAGATGGAGTTTTAATGGGCTTTTTTTTTATTTGTGATGGATCTTGCTTCTACTTTGCACTACTCTCCTCATCTCTGAATTCTACCATTTTTGATCTTTTTTCCATTTCTCTAATATACTAAGCTCCTCCTTGTCACAGGGCCTTTGCACGTGCTGCTTTCTGTCTGGATCTCACCCTTCTAAATTCTTCCACCTGGTAACTATTTTTCACCTCTCCAGCCCTGAGCTGCCACCACCTAAGTCCATATCTGGTCCCTTTTTGGAAGCCATCGTAGTACTCTGTTTCTTCTCAATATTAACCTTAGTTTATGAGCTCATTTGTGTTATATTTTGACCAATGTCAATTTCCCCATCAGATAATAACCCTCTGTTTTTCTCATTATTATATTTTTCAACATCTACATAGTCCCTAGCACATAGTAGATGCTTAATGAGCATTTTTTGAAAGAAAAAAATGAATAGTTAGTATTGAGAAAATATACCTATCATAAAGAACTTGTGCAGGTCGGTGAAGAGGAGCACATTTAAGGTTGGGCATACCATCTGTGTAACCAATTCTGGCTTCCTTCTGGGTAATTACATTCCAGAATGGAATGTAATTGTCTGGGAGAGGAGAGGCATTGAGTGTGTAGCCAGTAACGTGGTTCTTCGCACCCCCACCTTTCTCTCTTTACTAAAGTTTCTTGCCTGGTAGTGGGAAACCCAGAAAGAAAAACTCCAGCCATCTGAGTCATTTGCAGATGACTTCTTTGTCTGCTTCTTACCTTTCCTGATGTACAGCTGACTTATGAGGACGGGGGGAGTAGAGGAAGGTGGGGAGTTGAAAAGATTCATTTACTTTCCATACCAAATTAATTCACCCTGACAAAAATAGGGAAATCCCCAACCAGCTGTTCCAGTGACTAGCAAGAAAAATATTCTGTTGGAACACTCCAACAAAAGACACACTTTTTGTGCTGGCTGTCTTTAAAAGAACGCTTTAGAGCCTTCCAATTACTGCCCACCCTGAATGCTTTATAAATATCAGTGGCAATAGTTAGGACATTTTTTTTTTCTTGATTGAAATTCTCTTAAAAGTCTAGGTTCAACTTTGGTGCTTTGGTGGTGGCATAGATCTCCCGGAATCAGCAGAAATGTTGAGGGTGGTAGAGAACCAAGAGAAGACTAACCCAGGGGCCAAAAAAATGGAACCAAGATAATGGTGGGGCTGCCAGTTGTTGGCGTGTGACAATCTTTCTGCCCTATTCTTGGAGTCCATGTTCCGGTTGTCAGGCCAGACAGAAGGAAAACGTTTGCTTACAGAGAAAGATGTTTAGGAAGTAGATATTTTTCACTTTGATCTATATTTTAGATGTTCCTTATGCATCTGAAATGGGGTTTTGCTTCAGGTGTTTTGAGACCTTTTAGACATGGTGAAACATTGTATTGTGAAAATTGCAAGACCATCATGATAGGGACCACTCTGTTTTGTCTTTGGGTCTTCACTGTCTCCCACAATGCCTGGCTTAGAGTAGAGACTCAGTGAAAATTAGACAGAATGTCTGAAATAAGACAACACATGGCAAACTTACTTTGCAAAGTAGATTTTATAGCCCTGTGAAGTAAACTCACTTTCTGTATTTTTTATTTTATCCTGATGCATATCCTTTTTCTCTTCTGTGCCACAGATACAAATATTTAGAGTCCTTAATTTTTAGTTGTTTAGAGTAGATAATTCATTATAAATAAATTCCATAAGCAAATAAGTAAAATAATTTTTGCTCTAAATAACATTTAAAGGAAAATGATTCAAAAGTGAAAAATATAGTTTACTAGCTGTGGTCTTTAAATGCCTTGTCAAAGGAAATTTTAAAATGCTAGGAATTTGTATTGGAGCAAGAATGGAAGAGGGAGTTTATGAAAGCACAATAATCAAAGTCATTTACTTTCTTAGACTAATATATTAGGGTAAACACCATGCAAGAGCTACCCACTCTTATCTTTCCTCCTGTATCAGAATACCTCTCTAATAAAAGAACAAAATTGCAATTTGAGTCCCTTTTGAACTCTCCAAACGCTGTCAGTTGTGTGGATGTGGGGTGTCTTGGAGCAGAGGTTTCTGAGTACTCATGCACAAGTTTCCAGTTGCTTCCTAACAATATTGCCTGTGACAAAATAGAAACAGACTTCTAAGTTGGGGTGACTTTACTTGAGTTTAATAATATGCAAATTGTTACATCTGTAAATGGGTCAAGATCATCGAACTTGGATTTTCTTAGATTTCCTCTACTCTCAAAGCTTTGCTTATCATTTACATGCTATTTTGGTTCCATAAATATTCATTGAGAATTGACTGAAGAAATCATCTAGACTCTGGGAAAAGGGCAATGAATAACACGCAAAGCTCCTGTTCTCATGGAGTTTATATCCTGGTAGTGCTTATTATTTTCCCCATAGTAAAATGAAATAAAAACAGTATAAATCTCAAAGTGTTGCTCTGAGGATTCAATGGGGGTAGGGTAAGGAGGTGGAAGACAGAAATTGAGAGACAAAACATCCACTGGCTTTTCAAGGATCTTGGCTGTGTATGGACGTTAGAAAAGGTTGAGGGAGACCCACTGTTAGGGTGCAGACATGTAGGCATGGTTTTTAGCTGCAAAGCAGGAAGCACTAGAAACAAAAATTGCTGAAAACATGAGAGAGAAGAAAAGAATGAGATCCAGGGTATAGGAGAGATTACGCTTGATCAGGGAACAGAAGTATGACTCCAGATGTCACAGGAAAAGTTCTGAGTGGAGAGACTGAAGGTGTTTTTCTATAACTAGGCCCTGGAGAAGTATCATTTAAAGTTGTGAACAGTTTCCCTTGTCAAGAGGTAGGAACTTTGAAGGTTAATGAGTGATGTCTCTGAGGCATTTTCCTTGCTTGGTTATATGGTAAGAGGCTTTTATCATGGAAGTGATTTAAATACCCATAGAAATAGTACACTAGTGTTTCTCAGAGATTGTTCTCAAGACCACCTGCATCAAGTTACCGTGGTACTTATTAAAACTACATGCTCCTAGGTCCCATACAAGGTGCTTCAAAATAGGATCTCTGGAAGTTGGACTTTGAGAGTTTCATTTATTATTTTGGTAAAATACATACAACAAAATTTCCCATTTTAAAGTATAAATTCAACAATAGTATATTTATAATGTTGTGTAACCTTAATCACAATCTGCTTTAAAAAAAAACATTTTATACCCTCAAAAGGAAATCCTGTACCCATTAAGCAGCCACTCCTCATTCTCTCCTACCCTCAGTATCTGACAGCTACCAGTCTGCTTTCAGTATCAATGCATTTGCTCATTCTGGATATTTTTCTATAAATAGAATCATATAATAGGTAGCCTTATACATCTGGCTTCTTTCACTTAGCATACTGTTTTCAAGATTTATACATTTATATCGTAATCCAGTGCTTTCTTCTTTTTTATGGCTGAATAATATTCCATAGTAGGATATACCACATTTTCCTGATTCAGTCATTTGGCAATAGACATTTGGGTGTTTCTTTCTTTTGTCTATTGTGAATAATGCTTCTATGAACATTTGTGTATAAGTTTCTGTTTTAACATTTGTTTTTTATGAGTATATATTTAGAATTGCTGGGTAATGTGGTAATTCTATGTTTACCTTATTAAAGAAATGTCAAACTGTTGTATACAGTGGTTGTACCACTTTAATACTCCCACCAGCAACATATGTGGTTCCAATTTCTCCACATCCTCACCAACACTTATTATACTCCATGTTTAAAATTATAGCTGTTCTGAGTGAGTGTAAAGCTGTATTTCATTGTAGTTTTAACCTGCATTTTCCTAATGGCTAGTAACATTGAACATCTTTCCATGTGCTTCTTGGCCATTTATATCTCTTCTTTGGAGAAAATTCTGTCCAGGCCCTGTGCTTGTTTAACTGTATTGTTTGACTTTTTGTTGTTGGGTTATAGGAGTTCTTTATATAATTTGCAAATATTTTCCCCCAGTCTATGAATTATCTTTTCACTCTGTTGATAGTATCCTTTGATGTTTGATGAAGTCTAATTTATCTGTTTTTTATTGCTTGCACAAAGGCACCCAAGTTGATTATGATTTTTATGATCACGATTATAGCACTAAAACAACCAATCTTGCTTTGACAGTATTACCAAGACCCTATCTGTTGAGGATAGTATATTCCTGATAGCTAGATTTGCTTTAGGTGTATATATCCAAGAGTATCAAATATTATGCCCATTTCATTTACCTGTTTTTTCAATAAAATATATTTTTTATTAGCATAAGTATTTCACCTTTAATTTTGATTATAAATAAATTGCATGCCTTATGTAGAAGGGTTAAAGCAAAATAAAAAACAAAACTGTTAAGTAAAAATTGTTTAGCTATCGTGACTTGCCTGTTATAGTTTCATTGGTCTAAACACTTACCTTTATAAAATCTGTTTGTATTTCACATTTATTTTGCTCACCAAAAATTTACTGAGCATCTGCCACATGCTTGAGAATATGCCAAGCACCAAAGATAGAAAGATAAAAAGACCTGATCTCTGTACTCACAGTTTTCACCATCTTGCAGGACACAAGAACACAGAAGCTGAAAAGATTACACTACACAGGACATTTCTATAAGAGAATGAGACTAAAGTACTGTGAGATCACAAAACAAAGAATTGCAAACTGTATTCTTTTGGTGATGGGAACGCAAAAGAAGTATTTTGGCAAGGGAGTTCCATGAACTCATTTAATTTTTTTGAAATGTAATTCTGGCAGCAATGTAAGAGTGGACTGGACTGGACTAGAATGGAGCAATTTCAGACAGTGAAGTCAGTGAGAATGCGTGTTTTGGCAATGAATTCTCACTATACTCTTGTTCAGCCCTTATTCTAAAATATTTCAGATATTGCTGTGAGGTGGGTTTCTTGAACTTTTATTATGGAAAGTTTCAAACATATAAACAATTATTTCATGTACCATCAGCACAGCATCAGCAGTTATCAAAAACATGGCCAGTTCTAAAATATTTCAGATATTGCTGTGAGGTGGGTTTCTTGAACTTTTATTATGGAAAGTTTCAAACATATAAACAATTATTTCATGTACCATCAGCACAGCGTCAACAGTTATCAAAAACATGGCCAGTCTCATTCCTTTGACTGCCCCCCAGTGCCCTTTTCCCAGGTACTTGGAAGCAAATCTTAGACATTACATTAAAATTCATCTGTGAAGATTTTTATGTAACTCCAACAGATAAGAACTCTTAAAAATATATCTCAGTACTATTATCCTACCTAAATAAAGTTAATAATACTTTATTAATGGTATGAGGTTTTTAAAACTTAAGGATTTATGTAAATATTCACATATAAAATTGTATATTATTTCTTATGGAGAATTTTTTTCCTTAATACCTTTGGTAAGGGATGCAGGAGTGACTGAGTCTCTTAAAAACTAAAATCTTGCTTCTTCAAATGCATGCAAAATATACAATTCCCAAAACCACATCAGTTATTAGCTCTTTTATACATGTGTATAGCAGGGAAGTTTCTACTTTATTTGTTACACACTCATAGTTTGAAAACAATGTGTATAACAACTTATATTGAGAAATTTTCCTTTAAGACATTTTTTTTTACTCAATAATAATTCCTCACATTTGTGTCGTGCCTTGAATTTTCCAAACTGCTTTTATGTCTAAACTATCTTGTGAACTCTGAGAGTTCTGCTGTGCAAAGATGTCTATTATCTACTGTTTACAGTTTTTTATCAATTTTACTTTGTTGTGGCTTTTGGGCTTGGAATGAAATAATAAACAATATATGTGAAATCCTCTAATTGCAAGCCAAGAAAGACTTTGTAGTCAAGCCTGTATGAGGATGAAAGGAAATTAGTGTAACATCTCATCAGTTATAATTTACTTCATTTTCTCTAGTATGGGAATATTTGGCATTTGTACACACACACTACACACACATGTGTATAGGGATTTTAAATCCATGATTACAACTCAGTATTTTTTGTGGGCTCAAAACCCATCCATGCATTTTCTGAACCCCTTGGAAAGGCTTGTGTTAATAGTAAGATTAAGAAACATGGCAACACATGAATTAGGACAGGGTTTAGGGCTGAAACATTCTGAGAGATCACTCATAATTAGTGCTCTATCGTTTTTATCATTTATTTAAATGTGTTAACATGGCCAGACATGCATTAGACACGGTTATCGTCAAAACATTCTGCAGCAGAATGGCTTGGTGTCTGTTAACCAAAGACAGTGATGCAAGTATCATATTTCATATGGATTCTTGCTCTTCACCCATAAAATATAGAACATTGAAGCACTCTTTTTAAACACAGCAAAAATCTGCCCCATGATTATAAAGGAGCACAGAGGTTGACACTGTACTCTGTACTCCAGAGATGTGCTCTGGAGTAGTACAAACTTAGGTTTATAAACTGCTAGAGTTAAGGAAGCTGCATGGTGTCTCTTCTAATTTAGGTTCCTCCATTGGTGTACTGGAGTCTGTTTTACCTGATCCTAAGAGCCGATTGTTAAATATGCAGGAATTTTGCAAACTAGTATTTAAACTGTCAATTGCTTAAAATCAGCCAAGGTGGGAGTATGTACACCACAAAAATGAGCCAACTGTCGATCTGGCTTCCCTCCTTATCCCCCAGAGCCATTCTACCAGCACACCACTGCCTCCCAGGTAAGGTAAAGGATAAAATGAGTTAGTTTATGTAAAGCGCTTTGCATAGAGCTCCCCATAGAGAAAGCATTCAATAAATGCTAGCTACCATTATTATTATTAGCCATTTAAAATAAATGCAGCCAATTCTCAACTGTTTATCAAATTGATAAATCATCTATGTCCTTTGTTTATTTGTTTTTGTTCCTATTTGACTAGTTTACTAGCAGCATACAAGGGAATATGTTCAGGCACAGGAAAAAAGCAGTGAAAACCTAACCAACCCATTGTAGTGCTTATTGTTACAGCATCTTGATCTTGACAAAATATTTGCTGAGAGAGGAAGACGAAAAGTTGTAAAGAAATGAAAATGGGATTATATCTACATTTAAAATGTTGACTCTACTTTGTCTTCCTTGAAACAGCTCATCAAAGTTCCATTATAAATAGGAAATGACAAAATAATAATTTTGAACACTTGTAGAAAAATATGACAATTCTGGATTTCAGTAATAAATTATAGAATTCCTGACACACATTATTTTAGGCAAAAAGGGGAATTATTGGTTCTTATAAATTTCAGAGGTAAAAATTAAGGGATAGGTCTGTGTTGAACACAACTGCACCAGGCCACGAGTGCTCCGTTTCTCCGGCTTCTGTTAGATTATTGCTGTTCTCAGTCTCCACGTGGCAGCCTCGGCAGCTCTAAACACTGTCTTTAAAGTGGAATGCTCTTCCCAAAATCATGTCCCTCAGGAAAGAGGAACTCCTTTTTTTTTTTTTTTTAATAGTTCCTGTAAAATTCCTGAAGTTTACTTGATTGAACTGCCTTTGGTCACACACCTGACACCTGTTTGGGAGTATATCTAACAGGGAAAAGGTAATTTATTCCAACAACAACAACAACAAAGAAAAATCTGTAAGAGTATACCTAATAGGGTAAAGGTAATTCAATCCCCCCCATCAAAAAAAAAAAAAACCTTGTGGTGTTATTAGCTAAGATGAAATGGGTATCATGCAACCAAAATACAATTGTCTACTCTAAATGATCTTCATTGTAATTGAATTTATGTTGATGGCAACTCATGTATACATGCAGAGCTAGCACACTGCTTTCTCTTGGAACAAAGTTCTGATAATCTCAGATCAAGTTTCAGCCCAGGGCACTTCTGAAGCCATTAAAGACCCTAGTCATAAAGAAGCAAAAATAGAGATAGTATCACTACAGGAACTAATTTGAGAAACCTGGGTAAAAGAGTGTTTTAAAAAGCAAATGCTAGCCAAAAAAAATTTATAACAACTCCTGCCAGGCAAAGTTCAAGTTTCAGCTAATAGGAGAATATTCCTGGCATGATCTTGGTGCCTTCCTTAACCAAGAATTAGAGCCCCATGGTACAATCACCTCAGAAATTTTGGAAGCAGTAGCACTAGGAAAAGTGAGAGAGGTCAAATCTCTGTGTGTCCTGTAATGGACACAAACCTGTTGGCATTTAGAAATTCCGCAGTGTTTTGCTGTCAAATTTGTTTTAGAATTTCATTTCAGGAAAGTAAGCTAACTCTAGTGTTACGGAGAAGTTTAAATATTTATACCAAAGAAAATAAAAAGCCCAAAACCCTCTACCCCAGAGTCTCTACCATTGACAAGTTTCATAATTCTAACGAGTGTAAAGTATCAAGCTCTATGCATCTTGCTCTCTGCTGGGAAGGTGATGCTTCTGTTTCTCTTGGCTTTAAGTTTGTTTGGCCTGAGCTGGATGTCATCCTGACTTCTAACCCTCCGCATGGAGTCACAGGCTGTAATGCATGAGTCACAGAGGTTAAAACGCAGCCTTTTCTGGTTTATATTATATGTGGATTCTGTAATAGTCTTGGAATAGTGTTCCATGATTCATATCCTAGTCTGGTAGCCTTAGTTAAATGCATCTTCTGGTCTGGTGATGTATATTGAGTGCCCTACGATGCTTATTGAGTATGGAGTGATTTAAGGAAATCATTTTTTTTCCTATTCCTTGAGAACTTTCTTATAATATCCCACTCAAGTATGATTTGTTTAAAACATTGTGATGCTCACCTTTATCTTCACCATTAAATATGTCATCCTAATTAATCTTCTCACCATACCAAGGAAACACCAAATGTAAGAAGAGCATTTATTTTACAAAAAAAAAAAGAGGAGACACATCTGTCAGCATTTTGGAGGGTGAGCATATTTCCCAAAGATTTTGAGATTGGATGGATGTTGGCACCCTGTGTGGTCCTGCAAAAAAGAAACCTATCTTGGGTCTTTTGTAATTGAACTAGAAACTGTACCAACCTGGAGTTTATAAACAGTATCATCAAACATTCATTTTGAAATATACAGAAATGTTAATGAGGCGATGGCTGTGAAATCATTTTTTACAAGAAATACAATGTGTGCCGGCATCAAACAGTGGGAATCATTACCAATTTATTTTCTCCTATGAAAAAATGATACTCAAAGATTAGTGGGATCTTACAAAGAAAGGGATCCATGTTATTTGTAGAAGTATCATTAAAGGCCATATAACTGTGGCACTAAAGGACAGGCAGCAGTTTAAAATACAGAAAAATTTTAAAGAGGCATTTCCAGAAAATAAATGAGAATGTTCATTCTAGCTAAGCTTTATGAGTAAGGTAAACATATCTGGCATTTGTCCCCATTTTCTTCCTGGGACCTTTTAGATGAAAGTTTAGTAATTCATTCTTAATCACTCACAAGCTGTTAGGTACCTCGTGGCTTGTAACCATCAGAATTAATTGCAGGTACCTCTGCGGGTCTGCAGCATGCAATAAACATGATCATGATGGATTCCTAACACAACCTGGCTGGCTTAGGGTAATTATCTCTGGATCCCTTCTTCTTGTTTTGAAGTGTGTTTAATTCTCAGTGGATTTAGTATTTTGCCTTTCTTGAAAGAAAATTAAAGAAAGTCTGAGAAATAGAAAAATAATTAAACTAAACTCTCAATTTTTTGGAAGGGAAAATGTGGGGGGAAGCGGGGATGAGTTAAAGGCTAAAATACATCTTTGAAACTGTTTCTCTAAAGCAGAAAAAGAAAAATGAATTTGGTGATGGTATACTGACCCTGGAATTTAATAAGAGTAACTAACTATTTCTTGTGTTCAGAAGTCCAGACTTATTGGTGTACTATAAAACCTTGCTCTTATAACTGTGGTCCCAGGACCAGCAGCATCAGCGTCACCTGGGAGCTAATTAGAAATGCAAAATCTTGGCCACTCCAGACCTGAATCAGAATCTGCATTTTAACACGGACCTAGGTGATTTGCATTCTTAACAACATTTGAGAACCACTGATGTAATGCATGTTTAGAATACTTAATTTATTTAGAGAGTTTATCTTTCTGTCTAGGAGGCATTTATATTCCAGTTATGATTGCCAAAACGTCCCAGAAAGAAGCAGGTGCAATGCTGTTCCCTGGCAGAGCATGTTCTGAAGGCAGCAGTCATGCCTCTCTGGTCTTTGGATTCCCAGCACCTAGCTCAGTGTATGAAATGTTCAGGTGGATGAACAGATGGATAGATGGATGGAGGGATGGATGGATGAATGGGTGGATGAAGGGCATGGTAAACCCCTAAAAAAATGAGTGATTAAGTGAATATTTTTAAAAAAATCAATAACAAGCAAATTTTTTTGTTATTACATAGTATAGGCTTGCTTAATATCACAATCACAGTAGATTACATGGCAGGCCAACAAAGTCTTATTTTGAAAATTGGTCAGATGGTTCTAGGCCTCCAACAGCCTGTGGAGCGAGGTTTGGTTTGTGGAAGGGTGTTCATTCCAGCAGAGAAGAATATCTTCCCTTCCCTGAACTTACCTGATGCTCCATTTGTGCCCTGTATTGCTATGTTCCTTTTTTCTAGCTAGGCCCTATTTCTGCAGCTGGAGTCTAAACCTTTTAAAGGCAGGACTCTGCCTGCAACATTGACTTGCCTGCCCCCAGCACATGTCCGCTTACCTAAACCCATGCCTTTTAAATTTTTGTAATTTTGTATATACAACTGTCCTTTGGTACTATAGTTGTATGGCTTTGATGATGCTTCTGAAATAATGGGGGTCCCTTTCTTTCTAAGATCACAGTAATGCTGCTTGTGCCATATCGGCTAATGCTGAGAGTCATATGACAACATGAAGAAATTCACTCCAGGGGGAAACAATCTGTGTCCCCCTTTCTTATTCCTAAATCCACCATTTATTTTGGAAATAGGAATGATGTCTTTTTATTTTTTTAATTTTTTTATTGCATTTTAGGTTTTGGGGTACATGTGAAGAACATGCAAGATTGTTGCATAGGTACATATGTGGCAGTGTGATTTGCTGCCTTCCTCCCCTTCACCTATATCTGGCATTTCTCCCCATGCTATCTCTTCCCAACTCCCCACCCCCTGCTGTCCCTCCCCTATTTCCCCCCAACAGACCCCAGTGTGTAGTGCTCCCCTCCCTGTGTCCATGTGTTCTCATTGTTCAACACCCGCCTGTGAGTGAGAACATGAGGT